>JABASH010003093.1:0-17635 GCA_019776445.1 Tomocerus maximus | reverse complement strand
ATGAATACAGCATTAATAAAGTATCCAGTATACCTACACGCATAAACAGCATACTTGTATGAAATGAGATAATAGTCATGTAACAGATAAAAAGTGATAAAAGATAAATGTTTTATGTATACAGAGGTTAATTTAAATAAAAACAGAGTATTGCAGCCTCGTTGAAATGGTATGGATTTTAATTGATTGTAGAATGTATGCATTATACGCAATCGCACACACATCCGTTTGAACTAATAGATTGAAGAGACATAGATACATTTCCATACCACAAACAGATGCACACATATTGGAGATAAAATAAATAATGCGTTATGTATGTACATGTATAATATAGATCTTGGTCCTTAACTATCACAATATGCATCAGATAAATATAATATTATGTGCATACTACATATACTATAGAGCAGCAGATTGGAACTTGAAACTGGTATATTTTAGCCATGCTTTGCCAAGTCATAAGATAATATACCTTTCTTTACAGCCGTTTCAACGTAGCCATATAGAAAATCTTACGTAGTAGTTGGCTGGCTCTGTGTGTGCGTGTTCGTTTGAGTACAACAAAGTCAGTACATAGTAAACGTATTATATATTGGTGATGCGAGTTCTGTGACTGTCTGTGTGCTACTTACTTTATCCTTATACAGAATAACTTTTAACTTGTACAAAGTAAGACTCTTATTGTTAAAGTTCCCCCAACTAAACTTTACAAAACAAACCAACTTTGCCTTTCCTTTCCTTTGGGTGGATTTCCTATTCCTTACCACAATTATCCACATTCAGCAAATCCTTGTCTTTTCATGTCTCTAGTAACTCCAACCCGAATTCCATTCATATTACAAAACTACATTAAAATATTCGACTTGCTTTGTTAGTTTGCCTGCATTTTGTCGTTCGCCTCCTCAGATTATTTAAATTGTTACAAAAACTCCATCAAAATCATATCTGTACTAATTACACTACTACAACTTAGTACAGCCATAACATGGTACTACTCTATATGTATTATTATAGTCAAGAAATATATTCTGGACTGCACAAATAATTTCATGGGGCTATAGGAAAACGAAAACTCCATCATGCAAATGAGGGATGCATTATGAATAATAACAGATCGTTCTTGGCCCTGTAGTTCCATTCCTGCATATACAGCACTCAATAATAATTGCCTATTCTTGTGTATATGTCCCAAGAATAAATAGAAGCGACAAAGAAGTATATAAAATGTAGGCACTAGAATAATATTAGCCTCGTAGGTCGTACCTGTGCTCAACTGCCAACGATAAAACATAGCAGATGCTTATAGTAAGTCAGTAGTACCAGTAGAAATAGATAGACACTGAGACCAGTATATTATTTCTAAAACGGTTAAACTTGATATGATTATAGCTGCGCACTTGTACTCTGTGCCGTGTGAGTATTTATATAATTTGAATTGTATGCATTACAGTTTTACACATTTACAGCATAAAACTACAGGATAATCGAATGCAGACAGACAGCCAGAGAGTGCAGAGCTACAGATAACTATGCTATGCTATGTTGATGGGCGATGCGGATGAGGCATATAGAGATAGAGCATCACCGTTCGTTCTCAAAATAGATTTCACTTTATTTGATTACTCTGCATATTATGGAATTCACCATCTCAGGCAACTTTGTAGTATTTGCATTGTACCTACACAAAATATTTGTTTTTCTGCGTAGAGGCTTTTACAGAAAATCTATGACTGTACTTAATCTACTTATTTATTACATTCCTTTTGGTAGGCATTCAATTCCCAACTCCTGCCAATTTATATCAAAAAATCAAAAGCATCCAGTTATAAATAGATGTTCAAAATATGGAAGCCCCAAATTAGTCGGATCCAATTGCATCGAATTAATTAATTAGCTAGAAATGCCCACACAAAATAAGAACTGTGAATTCATTCTACTATTTCTAAGGCGTACTTATGGAATGTTTGCGTTGGATGACGTCATAACAATATTTTATACTCTACTTTGTACTATAGTGTATATAAATACCAATTATTAATGCCTACATCCTCCAGTGACTCAAGTGATACAATCATGAATTATTAAAATGAAGAGAATTGAAATAGTTTGTGCTTACCTGGAGTTCTTTGGTGGAACCCATGAGGAATATTGTGTAGTACGAAGAACAATGAAGAAGGCACAACTTTTTGTAGCAATGCGACGACTCGACAACTGAAACGACACAAAGTTCAGTTGAGACAGTTGCTGTTGAATGGATGCGTAAGTAGATAGAGACTATTGTATCCGTAGAGTCACTGACTATGCAGTCGTGGTAATTGTTATATCTAATGTAATAATAGTGGCATTCAACACAAACCTAAGTAATTGATGTTTCAGTTTTTAGGGAGTTGAATCAGAACAAAGTGGAGGATGAGTACGTGGAGCAGAAAAGGAAGCCGTTTATTCTGTCAGTTTGCAACTTCGCAACTGCTCGAATGCCTCTATTAGACGCTATACCCTTAGCCCCGACTTTTCTAAATTGGAAAATACAAAAAGCTAAACAAGGAAACACTCCGCTCCGGTCGACTTGACCTTCTGTTTGCAATATGATGATGCTAATCTGACGATCTACTTGCATCTATTATATTATTATCGTATCTGTGTCGCAAGTGTCTCCACAATTTACAGTTTTTTGTCTAAATGTTCATTTCTTCCATTAAATCAATACGTACTATATAATGTCTGTGGGCTTGAAAGAAACTTAACGGATGACGAAGCAGGGAGGACGGAATAATTCTATACACTTCACCGTCTTTACTTTTATCCTTTCCACTCCCTAGTATTACATTGCACTTCGCTCCTGCTCCACTCAATTGAAATCCAAGTCATCAGCCAATAAATAGCTTAAGCCACGTTTCTTCCAAGTAATTCTATCTCATTCTACATATTATTGTCATCTTACACATAAGTCCCAGTAGCACTACAATATTTTTAGTCCTACGCAAGTTTAGTTTAACTTTGCTTTCGGAATATTAAACAAGGCATTCAAACTATTTCGTATCTTCTAATGCCGATAGTTAAACAATATTCAAGTAGAATATGAACATTTATTATCAGAGTGTGTGAGACTGTGTGTGTCCAGGTAGGTACTGTATATCAGTCTGCAATTTTCCACGTACTGGCTACATGCACTGTATATACGCTCTCTTTATACTATCTATCAGGATTGAGTATAAAATGTTCCGAGAGCTACTTACACTGTGAATCCAGCTACTAAGAGTTGTTCTTGGGCAGGTGATGATGATTCGCTGGCGTTTTGGCTCAGTTGTATGTAATAATAAGAGTTGGAGTCAACTTCGGGACAGACACACCAAAAAATGTTGTTACGTGACGTTTAGTTATGGCAAGTCTGTCAGGAGAGAAAAGAGTCTTTGTTTTAATCTACGTAGAAAATAGTAGTAACAGTAACTTGTGTTATTCATTCCCACATGATAAAAAGTGGTTTCTTTCGGTTTCTCAATAATTTGCTCTTCTTCTTCTGCTTCGATGTGGTCTCTATCTGAACGATCCTCTTGCGATCCTCATCTAGACGAATGAACAATCCATCCTCAATTTACATTCAAATAGCTAAAGATAGGTAAAGTCTATGTATATGTGGTGAGTTTGAATAATAATTTTTAACGTAGAGCCGTGTATAATCTATCTACATAATATGCAACAATATGCAATGCTCCTAGTCTGTGTCAATGGTCGGAGGATGAGAATAAATGAGTGAGTATTGCGCAATACACCTAATACGTATAAATGTTAACCTCCCTCCCTCCCATGTAGATTATACTGTAAAGACAGTTCGGCTACCCTACCCATGTATAATAATAATATATGACAACTACATGCATTGCAGTCATCCACGTATACGACCACTGAAATAGTAATTTATCCGAATCCTCAAATCGAGTGAATCCGGTCTAGGCAACTCATGTCTTCAATTCTAATCTATTGAATTTCTAAAGAACTTGCAAATACTAGTACACAAATAAGGCTTGCTCTAGATGCTCCACTTATCTAATATCTATATCTCCTATTATTTACTAATGCAATGTTATGTCACTGACAAGTAATATGAAAATGCAAATGTTGCTGCACGTAGTACACTTACACACGTAGTGGCAGTAGACAACCGTAATTCGTCTACAATGTCAGTACGACTATAGACGTTTTACAACTTCATTTCTTAACAGCCACATTTCTGTTATGAACCACTTAAATGCATTCGCCTACCTTCCTATGTCTAATATGCCATTGTTGCTAGCATCTATAGTCAAAAGAAGTCATAAAGAGCATTTCTGCCTCAAAACATGCATTTGCCTAACAATCGCTAGTACCTACTAGTATACTTTTATATTATAATTAAGTGCTATGGATTATATGCAAGGTTATAAGAAATGTCTAGATAGAATATTAGTCATCATAAAAACATACCAGATAAGACGAAAGTCTTGTATGGTTTATTTTGCCCCAAAGTCGTTGATTTGAAATATCCTTTTGTTTGCAATAATTTATCTTGAGTAGATAATTAGTCGAGTATTCGACTCGCAATCAGTCAGAGTGTATATTGAGTATAATATTAATTATTGTCAGAACATAAATGGAAAGTTTTTGTCGCCCCGTGACTTCCTTTGGTTCTTTGTTGTATGTAACTAAATGTTAAGAGCACTGCATTTGTTATCATCACCACTGTATATGATTACAGTTAGTATGGTCTATGTGCTTTGGGAGACTGTAGTGGTTAGTAGTCGTTTGGAAAGAAGGCACAAGAACAGGGACTGGTTTAATTGGTTTAATCCACAGATATACTAGACACTAAAAATCTAGTCGAAGAGGTTCGTCGTACAAATCCTAATATTCATGGAGAAATAGAAATTGATCGAGGGAGTTTCTCTAAGCACTCTGCACTCGTCGATCCCTTCCAGGAGAGAATTATTGTTTTTGCAATAAATGCATCTTTTTTGCTTATGAGAATTAAGAGTGTGTCTGTGACCGTGTGTCACTGAAACAAGAACGCGAAACGCAACGGGAAGGTGATGCGATTGCGATGCAATGGTCTGGTTTAAGGCAGGGGAGCAACACAAACACAGCGGCAAACGGCTGAAGAAGAAAAGGATGTTTCCTCTCGAAAACGTGTGGCTGTACTGACTCAGTTACACTGGAAACTCGACGAATACTCGTCCTTCTATGTTCTCCCTTTTCTTTTGCTGCCTCATGCTTCCCCATCCTATTATCATATTCTATACTACTCCACTAGCACATTCGTGAATACACACACACACTACTACTATTACTATTACGACTAGGTACTATCCAAACACCACACGGACCCACTCACCTACCAAACTCACTCCTTTATACCTACAATCCAAAAACTGACTACTACGCACACTATTACTATTAAACTAAACGATAAGCTAAACAGAACAGCACAAAATGACTATTATCTATGGACTGTACTTAGGTAGTCTGCCACTACGACAGATACATACATTAACCTCTACGCTTAGAATGCTTCTTACCATCTAATATTCTAAATAATATTACACACACAATTACCTTCACTATTAAAATAGCAGGAGGAACTTGTCAATTTTTTAAGTGTGTATAATTTCATATAAAAAGTGTAAAATAATATTTATCATAGAATCTATTGCGTTTTATATAATTCTATCCGCAATCGTTATGCGCACACACAGCAATGGAAAACCACAAAAATTGCGTACTGTACTTCGTCTCTTTTATCTGCATTGTCAGTATTACATTGCTAATGACGAGATATAAACTCAAGGAATTATTATGTGATGTGACTTGATTCATTTCCGATGCATTTCTACTCGCTTTTAGACCCTAAGCATCTTACAATTTCAAGCGTGAATGTACGCTTTTGCACATTTATATTTCTACATTTCGCTCTTTGTATGGCGATTAGGAACTCTTTTCTCATTATCAGTGCTACATGTTACTGAATTATTGTTTTCCTGATACACTGAGGCAAAACTCCATATTCAAATCCTGATTTTTTTATATTTACATTATTAAGCAATACTTTTTGCGTCTACCATGAGAATTATGATAGTACAGTAGTTACACTGAGGAACCAAAACCAGAATAAATACATAAGTAATATGTTTTTGTAAGATTTAACTCTGCAAGGGAATTACAGATACCTAGAGTTTTACCGATTGTGTTATAAAGTAATGCAATGCAATGGTTGTCTACCAAGGAAAACCTATCTAAGAATATAGACAACAAAATAAACCTGTGCTTATCACTGGAATAACATTATTGGTAGCAATAACGTGGAATTAGGTACTTTAACAGCATTCATATTGTATACCCCTATATTGCAGTCAACACTATATTATTATGTACTCGGCACCAGTTATATATTAGCATCTATTAGATCATATTTTAATAGCGTGACTTAGCAGTGACTAATTACTATTTATAAATATTACACCACTTAAATATTATTATTTGTATCTATTGGATAAAAGAGTAGACTATGACTATAAGGAAAGGTTTTAAGTGCGTATATTAATAATTATATTTACAACAATGTACTCGTCCCTCGCCTGTACATTCACCACCCGAGTTCGTAGGAAAAAAAGATTAGAATATATAAGACAAGTCTGGGCAGCTAAGGCTTGGTGGATGGAAGTAATAAAATGAAGCCCTTATCTTGGCTTAATGTGGTCCTTCCATGCATTTGCTTATTATTATGATAGTTTTTCTTCGGCTGGTCCTGGCTTATCGTTGGTTGGCATATGCCCTGAAAGTCTCCCTTTCTGCCTGGTGTTGCCTTCCTTAGGTATTTGTCTTTCTTTTTGTCATCCCTCTCCGTCTGCGTCTCTTGCATGAACATTGTAAGTAGGCATTGCACCAATAACAGATATAGATGTGGCAAACAACCTCACCATAAACCAAGCTATTGCGGATATAAAAATGGAATCGGTTTTGCTTTAGAGTTTACACAGCATTTCATTTATAAAACCAGGCAGGCTTTGGCTCTGTGCTCCGCCGTGTGTGTGTTTGCTTACCTTAAGAAGATTTTTAGGTGTATTACTACATTAGATTACGTAGTTTATAGCAAAGGAGAGAATTCGTCCCCCGCCCAGGCAGGAGCCCCTTTCTGCACTGCATTCAACTTGCTCATCTATCATCCACTTTTCCATTTTGCATTCTTCTCTTGCAGCTTCTCTTATTACTCAGCCTCACTGCTATGTAGAATCACAAGATAATTCTAATCTCAACTCACTTGTTAGTAATAATAAGTAAACCAAACTTCTCCAGCCAAACGACAACTCATTGTGATACTCAAATGACTATAGGACCTCCACCACTGGACTCCTTATCTCATTCCCTTCTCTTCTGCTATTGACCTAATGAAATGGAAATTAGGAATTGGCCATTATGTGTCTAAATTCCGATAACTATCTCTGCACATGTAAACCTTTAGACCACAGCCATCCTACTTATGCAAACTAAAGTCTGTTTTTATGTAACACATTCTACTCTATACCTAGAATGCCTACTTACAGTTCTGCTAAATACAACGCATTTCTTTCCTTTAACTCTCTGACTTACTTAACTCTGCCTGCCCCCATAATATAGGTACCATACTCAATAATGGCTTCCCCGAAACTCAATATTTTTACCTTCCACAACTCCTACTCTTTTATATGGATATTTTTTATCTATTCTGTCCCCAGTTATTCCTTTTCGCATTCACAGTACGCTGCGTGCATTACCTTACTACTTAATACAGCTCTCCACACTCAAAGTCTGATGCTCCGCTAAAATTGTTATCTGTTAGGTGCAAAACTATGATATCTCTGAAAATTACTTTACTCTATATTACATACTATGATGTTTCCCTGAGCTATAAATATATGTAATGGAAGAGAATATGCCAATGCCACAGGACTATTTGGAATTATTTATCTCTTCATGCAAACTACAATCCATTTTACACATTAACCAACAATATTTAGAGTCAAACTAGTATGGCTGCTCTAGCAAAGTTGTTTTATGGAGGTACAGATTTAATCAGCATGGGCATATAATGATATAAGTGTCATTCTAATGTTTCCTCTCCTTTATAGCTTCTATTTAGTATCCACTACTTACACACATAATCCAAACTACTTTTCTACATACATATCTGAAATAAATGTCTGTTCCATTCCTATGTTGCGTAATTGAATATGGTAAATATTATAGCCTCCTTCTCTTCTTCTATTGTGTTTAATCATCTTTTCCTATTCAATTCTGCTCAAATTGCATTTTTAATAGCATCATTAAAACCTCCAAAATTATTTGCACCTATTTCCCAATTCAACGTTTGCATTTTTCATTTAAGAAGTATTTTAAATGTTATCATTATTAGTACAATCATAATAAAAACTACTTTTATGCTGCTTACACTACATAGGTACTATCAGGGTTGCAATAAAATGCAACACAAATTCTGCCGAACTGTAAAATAATGTTTTGTAATTGTTGTTGACAGGAGACAGTTTTAGTTTATTTTTATTGTATAGTCTGCATTCTTACATAGTAAATAGTATATAGTATTACAGAAATACCAGATCATCGGTGTTACAAATCTCAGTATACCTATGCATGCATAAAACTTGTACGTATATGCTATGTTCTTATTTCTATGTTCTCAAGTAGTAGGTAGAGGACTAATCATTTTTACGACTATTTTCCTCGTTATCTTTTAGGTTGATGAAATTGTATTTTCCAGCTTAATTACTGAGATGTGTTTGTATTACAAGAAAAGGATTTGTATAAATGTTGATGTCCTTAAACAAAATATTGATATGTGAAGTGTTACTTATTTAATCATACGTACAAGAATAACACAAAATTAATTAATGCGAATACAACTAAACAAATTACGTACCTAGTACTACTATAAACAATGTTTTTAATTACTAAAGTATGCTGAGTATGAGTGGTAGTCCTAATAGCAACTAAATAATCTAATGTAGGTAATTCACTAACAGATAGGCATTTTATATCTGTTTATGGGTTAGTACATGACTAGTAAATAATATGTGGACATAATATTATAACCAGATATAATCTATGACTACGTAATGCACGAATTGGGAGGAGGATTAACCTGAATCAGGACTTCGACTGTGCTTCTAACTTGTAATCTAACTGGGTATAATGGCAGAGGGGTGCTGTGCTTTGGCTTTTTCCTCATTTTCTTTGAACTAGAGAGTTGCCTGGGCAGGTTGATCCCTCCCGAACTCGAGACAAGAAGTACCCATCGCCTAAGGATTCTTCCGTTTTGTATCTATAGAGCTGCCCTTATAAAAAACTATGATACTAATAGGTCATAATTATCGTTGGTAAATAGCATTACAGATATTTATATATTTTACTATTTATATTCGAATTTGTCTTATAAGACACAGATTGAGATATTTAATATGTAATTCACAAAATATGATTCATCTAAAGTGTTTTTGTTTTTACTGTTAAATAAACATTTTGACGCATTTTCAGCCATACATTTATAAATCGTTAAAAAAATCGGCGACGTATTCGTCACTAGCGGAATGGTAAATACTATAATGCCGAATAACGAAAATACTTTCTACCATAAATATGCCCATTAACCATAAATATTTATGTTCTGTAAATGATTATCTATTTAGTTATAAGGGCATTTAGCTAAGCGCTATGCCCTGTCCAAATGTGTCCTGAGAACCCTCTACCAATGCCCCATGCTATGATCATACACGACATGATAATGTGCATGTGCAACTCATACTAAGTCTTCAATGCATACATTTGCATAATTTGGGAATTATATTACGACAGTTGTTTTTAATTTCAATAAATGAAAAGATTGCTTGAATCATTTACTTTGGGAGATTAGTAAATTTTGCAACAAATCAAACTATAGGCAAGTCAGTATAACAAGAATACGAAAATTATACTGAAACAGGATGCCTTAAAAACCAAAATGCACATTCTTATAATAAATATCAATTATTGAATATCTAGCATTCATATTAAAAAATATTTATAAATGTAGCCATGCATCTACCACTTTGTGGTAATTAGTGTTGTAGCTCTACAGTCATCTATTTCTTTATACGTAAATCGGTTGCCCAATCTATATAAAGTGTGACATTGTCTCAAGACGAAACGTCATGGAAAAAGCAACTACATAAGGGCAGTAATATCTTACAGTTTCTAGTATGCAGTATGCATATAATAAATCGGTAAATTCTCGTTCTACTCTATGGCAGGAATTTTATTGGAGGAGCACTAATTAGATTAATGACGAATACAAAGTTCTAAAAGTGGACAGGTGGGTACCTAAGGCACATAATTTGTTTTATTAATACCTTTGCATTTTCAATGCTTTGAATATTTATTACCCAGTCTTTGTTGCAAGAAGTATAATGATTTGGAATATACGTACAAAATAATAGGAATTATGCAGTGGGTGTATAAGAAAAAAGGTGAATGTTGTTGGTAAGAAAGAGTAGAACATCAGGAGACGTGTGTCAAGCTCAAGGTTCTTTCAGCCTGTTTGTAACAAATCCATCATGCGGAGAGAGTCAGATAGAAAATTATTATGCAAGTTCAATTTGAGTTTTAAATTCGGTAATTTATGTCAATGAAGATTGTTTAATCGTTGCAAACAATAAAATACTATGAAATTTCAATACCGTACAAGTCTTACAATTAATATTATTTATCATGCATCAGATTTGTAGGTATCGGCAGTGTTAGTTTCGTGTTTTATTTACTATAATCTTCACAGATTCATGATGATAGCATAATATTGTTTCTACGCCACTACTAAAAGCTCAACACAAAAACAAGTTAACCCATGCGTTCAGTTTGGCCATTAGCATCAGCAGATTGCTTACCCAGCATCTTATTTTAATCTCTTGCATTACTACATCACGTATACCTTTCGAAGACTATGTTTTTATACATGGTTTTTGTATTATACATGTGGAATTCAAGTATCATACTAACTTACCTTACTTTTTATACACTTTTATCCGCTAATCTCCAAGGCTATGCCTGCTGCTGCCGAAGAATCCGAAATGCACAATTTTTCTCTTATAGTTTGAAGTTTGAACCTTATTATGACTTTCTATGGAAATATATTAAAATGATTTTTAAACTGAATGTGCCTTTTACTAGTAGTGGGTTTGTAGTATTTATGCCTTTTGAATCAAATGAAACATTTTTACTTAAACATACTGTTCGAAAAACTATCATTTTTATTTTAACCAATAATTGTTAGCAATAACGAGCATTAGTTTTAATGTTACATGAATTAACTTAATAATTAGAAAAGAATAATAAAATCCTTCGTGTTTTACTTTTAATTTTTTTTTAATTACTATTCTAAATGTGTAGGCATCTGAAATTTGGAATATTCGTTTACCTACCAATAGCAAAGCAAGAATGGATACCATAATAAAATATTGTCATTTCAACAGCAATGTCATCCACTGAGTTCTGCCAAATGAGTACTTTTGTCTCTTTGGGTGATTTATTAACATTTATAAATCACTAGTTGGTCAGAGGACCCTGGTTCTGTAACAAAAAGGACTAATGACCTAATGAGTGTTCTGGAAGCAATCTTTGGAATAGATTTCTGGTTAGTATAATTTATGATGATGAAAATTAAACCCTAGAACGCCCAACATAGTCATCGGTGGATTTTTTAAGTTTGCTTTCCCATAGCTCAGAGCAAATATGCCATATAAACTAGGGATTTTTTAATTTATGAACAATGTATCTCTTTTCTTATGTATTTAAATTGAAGCAAGTTGGTGCCTATTTAAGGCATGAAAAAATTCGGAAAAAATCTTGGTTATTCCGTTAAGACCTGGCATAAGTCCATGTGTGGACCCATGACATGAGGTTTCATACTATGCAAATAACGTGACTAGCAATGACGCTATAAACTGGCCAATTTCATTGGTGTCCATGAGTGGACTAAATATGACAGGTTTTACTGTTGGTTGGGGTTGTCGGGCGTTCTAGGGTTAAATGTATAGTATATCATTTATTATGGTGTTTTTTGCAGAATGTGGTTACTCAAAAATATAATGGGGCTTCTTAAAAACAGAATGTTGATATACCAAAGAATACTAAAACTACAAGAAGGAGCCTATACTGATGCGCATTTATGAGGCTAGGCTAAAACAAGGACAAAACTACTCAAGATTAATAAGACAAGATGGCGACCGTCAGCATGCCAATATTTATTATAGTACTCTACTCACTACTAAGGGTGTACGCTATATACTACTATACGACATGACTATTTAAACATATATTATATAAAAAATCCCAAATAAACATATACAGATAGAGGAAGCAAGCAATATATATATTATATCAATCAATCAATTAATAAACAGTGACATAGAAATTACATGAAATCTAAGATGAATCCACTTAGATCAAATTAGGGTGGACATTTTTCATATGCTTCTTAAGTTCTGGGGAAGGCTAAATTTCTTTTGACTTTTGGGCTTAACTTCCCCTCTAACGCTAAATTAAGAAAATAAATGTGAATAATGAATACATAACCAAAGGGGAAATCCAGGAAAATAATAAGAAAACATTACCTCTTAAGAGAATGGGATTCAGAGGGACCAATGGCACGTGACACGGCATTGTGACGACAGATATGGACTCTTGAGGTACTATTTCCGACTCTAAATCAAAACAAGAAAATAAATTTGAATAATAAATACATTACCAAAGGGTAAATCCAGGAAAAAAATAAGAAAACATTACTTTTGATAAGTTTAGGACTGGACATTGTAGGCAAAGGAGCCAACGCCAACGGAACGGCAGCAGGTTGCAATGGTCCCAACGCCTCAGCAACCGGCAGTTCGCAGAATGGTCCTTAATACATAAAAAATATTTTAAATGGGGTTAGCATGAAAGCGGAGCCTATATAAAAACTAAAAGGTAAAATGGGAGAACGGGAAGGGAGGAGCCATAGTACCATACACACTACTGATGGAAAAACACCGGAAAATAGATTGTTTCAAAAATCACTTACGCTTAGATTTTGGTCGACCCTCTTCATCACCTTTACGCTTTGATCCGTGATCCTTCATTTTCTATAAAATAATAAAATAATCAATGTGAAAATTTTTCCAATCAAATATTTTCATACTAAAAATACTTCAAATGAATGAAATTAGATATTAACTTTTAGTTTTCCTTACAAAAAATATTATCTTTCCGTTTTCGGTTTGAATTTGAAGCAATAATCTGCGGGTTGACAAAAATATTCAAAGAAAATTCGTCAGGGACAAATTGCACACCAACAAACCAACTCTCCACCGTAATTTGTATCTTGCCACCAAAACCAAAGCGTTGGCCAGAAATTTTTACTTTCGTCGCACAGCAGTTATTTAGAATAAGAGTTCAGCGGCAGAGTTTCGGATATTCCCATTTCCCAGCCTCTTTAGTTGGACACCTGAGAAATATGAAAAATAGTGGGAGATACGGGAAATAATAAGAAATTATGAAATATAAAACTAAAAATTCAAAAATTTTTGGTGCAATATTTTGATCTATTTTTCACGTAAATTTCCCACTAGTGGTATTTCCCATTCGAAATCTTGGTTCGGCAACAATATTCTCTCAGAGAAATGGTAGAAGTAGAACTGGACATTGAGAAACAAAATAAGTCGGGGTTTGAGAGTAACTTTATAACATTGATGGATAGGTAATGTACCAACGGCGGGAGAAATTTCGATATCTACTAATGCTAAAATAATATCCCACTTATGATATGAATTGAATACAAATAAACATAAACTCTCACACGTCTTTCGGCATTCAATCGACAGTTATCCCAAGGAACAGCATTCACATCATCATCATAGACGGACAAGTACATGCCATACCCTGATCTGCATGTCTGCATTGTCCTGCATCCTGCATCTCCTGATTCTTGACATACGATGCGACCTTACAGTACAGTACGATCCAAAATTCAGTTGACATAGGACATTTTGATTTCCCACCCTACCACATAACCTTCACAGACTAGATATCAGTAAACCCTCAAATTTGTTTGTAGAGAATGTTTCTCCGAATCGAAAGAACTTGGCTCCATCAAAATTGATGAAGGTTAAAAGGGTTAAAACATTTTTTGAAAATAAAAAGTTTAAAATGTGAAAATGAAAAGTTGAAAATGTCGTGAAAATGAAAAGTTAGTCTACTTCCCTCCCCACTACAGGCCCCACAGACAAGATTTCAGTAAACCCTCAAATAATTTTGTAGGGAATGATTTTCTAAATCGAATGAACTTAGTCCCATCGAAATCGGTGAACGATAACTGAGTTAAAACAGTTATGAAAATAAAAAGTTGAAATAGTCAACTTATTTTTGCATCACTCTGGCTTTTTTATTTTCAAAAAATGTTTTTACTCAGTTAGTTATATCACCGATTTTGATGGGACCAAGTTCATTCGATTCAGAAAACGATTTCTACAAATAATTTGAGGGTTTTACTGATATCATGTCATGTCTGTGAGGCCTGTTGTGGGTGGTGAGGGTAGTCCAATGTCAACTAACTTTTCATTTTGAAGACATTTTAAACTTTTTATTTTCAAAAAATGTTTTATCCCTTTTGACCTTCACCAATTTTGATGGGACTAAGTTCATTCGATTTGGTATCTAGTCTGTGAGGGTTGTGGTAGGGTGGGAAATCAAAATGTCCTGTCAACTCAATTTTGGATCGTTATACCAATCAGTAACGTTAATGACCATATTAGCAATGATATCCTATCAACTCCCTCATCATCTAGGATCAATAATCAATACATGCCTGCTCCAAAATCTATTTTCCCTTTTCTTGGAGGTCAAAGTTCATATTACAAATATGTATCCGACCCGTCTGTCTCTAAATTAAGATTGTCAATATGAACCATTTACCATTCTTCTAAGTTGAGTCCACCTCGAGGTATTTTACAATCCATACTTAACCCATTGCAGCTTTAATGTCATTTTGTTAAGCCGGAATAATAGCCCAAGCAGTTATTCACACTCGACACCTTCACCGTTATTTGTAACAAAATTGCGAAACAAACAAAACTTACAGTCGTGGCGTTGCGTTGACAGACAATAATGCAAGTAGTATTATGTGGGCGTATGTAGCAGCACAGCAGCAGATGTATATTCAGGGAACAAAAAAGCAACTCCTTTTTCACCAAAAAGCAAAAAAGGACTCCTTTTTAATAAAACCAGTCCTTTTTTGCTTTTTTTACCTTTTTGCTTTTTCATACAGCTAAATAGGTATCAGCGGGCCCCAATACAGTGAAATTTTGTATGTAAAAAAGGAAAAAAGCAAAAAGGACTCCTTTTTTAAAATTTCTACTCCTACCTTTTATTACAAAAAAGGTCCTTTTTTGTTCCCTGATAATATTGTATTTCGTAATGGAGACATTAAGAAATAATTTATGACCAACAACGTATCTGCTTTATCTGCAATGCCTGACTGCTCTCCAATATATTTTCTACTTTTTTCTTGAAGGTCGAAGTCCATATTGCAAAAATCTCGACGTCAGTTTGATCCCAAAAATATGCTTGTTAATTTGAGCAAAAGATCAATATAGCCACTGTTCTAGGATATTCTAGAGCACAAAAATCCGTTCCCCGGTCACAGAATACGTGATTATATAGAAGACAAAGATAAGCATGCATGCAATTTCAAACAGGTATTGACACAATAGTTCATGCACTGTTAAAGTAAAGAGACTGGTGATCAGGTGATAATTAACAATTTAAGCTCTTGAAAATATTATTACTTTTGAGTTCTTCATGACTCATATATAGTAGAGATGTATACTATATTATGCGTACAGATAACCGTGCAAATATACTACATGTGCTAAAAGTACAAAATCTTTAAATTTTTCATGCAGCAGCAGCATAAGAAAGGTAGGAAATATTTTTTATATTATCCAAGTAATTTTCAGGAAGATCACAATCATACTTAGTAGTGTTAGTAGTTAGTACTTATGGTACCCAATCTTAATTTTCTTCAGAAATGATGCAAGTATAAAAATATACACGTGTATACGTTACGTACATCTGGATTCATATACTATATATATTCATATGAGTTGCTTAATTATATATAAATTAAGGAAGTCATAACTAGGATTATTTTACACAAATTTTATATTTAATTCTATACAAATTACTTGGCTTATACAGCTACAGCTAACCATGCATAACTCGTGTAATGATTTGGCGATTTCATTACTGCAAAGTAATTGCAACTAAAACTGATTTTATGGACTTCTTAATTACTTGCGCATATTTATGGCTAACGTGCTCTATTATCAGCATGGTTTTACTATGACGCAGTTTGTAAACTTTTATATTGTGCAAAATTTTATATTGTGCAACAAACTGACAATGTTAGCAGACAAAACTAATGAAACATAAAAGCATTTACTGGGATATTATTTTGAATAAATACTCACAGCACTGGCTGTTGGTAGACATAAAGTATTAAGAGTAACAGTAAAAGACATATGTAAATTCAAGTACGTGGATCAGTTTATACTAAAACAATTTCCATGTCACAAATTAGGAAATAAAGATGTTCCTCCCAGGATATTTTCAAAAGATATAAATTGTATCCATGCATTTGCTCGGAGCGGATTTAAAAGTAATTATATAACTTGAAACAAATTTTTCTGCTTTCCAAATTCCAAATAGACAATTATATAGACATACAAAGCATTTTCATGACATGTTTTTAAAAAGGAAGGTTTGGGTAAACGTGTCTTATAGCATGTGTAACTGATAATCGTACGCAAATATTGGAAACGTGTTTGTTTAAAATATTTACAAATGCTGTCCCAGTTCCATTCCAAGTGCGACTAACCTAAGCTGTACATCTAGGAACTAGACCAGCGGAATAAATGTAAAAATAATTATTGGTTTTACATAAATTGTTGGTCATGTTTATAAGTAGTCTGTAAAACATTTGACCAATCCAAGTCCGTATCTCGCACTTTTTGCAAGAACCAATGCTAAACCCGCGTATATCGAACCAAGTCAATTCTCTACTGTCTACTCAAACATTTATATCAATTATTATTTAATTTTAGGCGTAGGACGTAGATTATATTACAGTATTATATTTAGGAAGGTAGAACATCACATCATATTTAATTTATTACGTAGATATTATCTATAGGAAGGTATAGAATGTAGTACAGATAAGGTAGTTTGATAAACATTTGATCACAAATACCAGAATCAGTTGGTGAACAGCATTTAAGTAAATCTATCTACTTAATAAAAATCATAACTTTCAGTTAAAACGTTGTCAGAGTTTGCATTTATAATTATTCTTGTGTACGTAGACTTATTTACTCCCCAATTAAACTGACTCTTAAATTCTACATACCATGCAAATTTTGCAGGTTAATAGGAATTATTCAAAAAAATTATTAACCTAAATCCCATTAATGGAATTATACATTTTGTGTGCTACTTCTATGAGGAACTACCGTTTACATACTTACAATCGATAAATGTAGGTACAATTAAATTT
>JABASH010003092.1:0-17640 GCA_019776445.1 Tomocerus maximus | reverse complement strand
CAGCTTATGGGTAAAATGTATGAGTATGCAAAGATATTTAGGAATATGCAGAATCGAAAAAACATTATAATATGAATTTCGTTATTTCAGTACCAAACACAGATTAGAATTTTTGTTTCTGTTTAACTTTGATAGACTTAGACAATTAATTAGTTGTGGAATTAGTAGAATAGTTTGTTTTGTAATTTTCATCTGTTAATAGTGTACATATAAACAGCACACTACGAGTTAATAGCCAAGCTATGCAACTACAGCACGGTAGTAGTGTAAGCACAATAGGCAACAGAGGACGGTCTCATAAGTCGCATGGGCTCAAAAGTCGTAAGTTTCTTAAGTCGCACGGTCTCAACTGTCGTGCTAGGGCTTGCTACCTACGATGGTTACAGACATTACATAAACTTACGTTTCCGTTTAGGTTCTGTTGCAAACTACTTACTGGTAATGACTATGGTTTGGATGGGAAGAATGGCTTTGGATGTCTCTGCCGATAAACTATGTTAAAAATATTTACATCCCCATTTTAACACACATTTGAGACTACTGCATACCTCACATATTTTGTACTCTAACGTATTTTTATTCGGATCATAGTTATTAAGGAGTCATTCGGATTATAGTTATTTAGGATTCATTCGGATTCATTCGAATTCATTCGTATATAGGATTCATTCGGATTCATTCGTATATAGGATTTATTCGGGTGAACACAGTGATAGATTATGATCTTGTAAGTGTATGTATGGAGTTGAATTTGGTTGGAAAACAATAACGTGTGTTACTTACTGAAGCCCAAATTTTAATAAGAAACAATAGAAATAGACACAGAAATAGATGCAATCGAAAGATTTGGATAGACAATCGGAGTGACTAAAACAAGTAGAAAAAGCATTATTTTGAATGACTAGACATTTAATATCGTTAAAAGAGGGTAAATGTGGGAGCTAGGCGGACAAAGTGCTATCTCATCCTTACTCTTTTGCGTATTTGTATGCATGCTTTTGGTATATAAACAGAGAAAGACTATTCATTCGGAGAAGTGACTAAGAGATAAAGTGAGTTAAAGCAAGGAACGACTGTTCCCTTTGCACCGACTTCCCAATGCTTTCTCCCATTCACTCGCTCACCGACTGGGAGAAAAGCAAAACACATTCGCAGCTCAGTGAAGCAGAAGTACAACAAGTGGAGAAAAAGGTTGCTTGGCTTGGATGGTATTAATAGTTTAGCTAGTTGCCCTCATTCTAACTCATAGGATATGGAACACCTACCAATTCAATCTTCTACAGATACTACATGCATATCGTACAACTAATATTCGACTATTTTCTCTGTGAATGCAGACTGAGTAGAAAGACCTAACTCCATTTGCAGTACTACACAGTAGATATGTGTATATGCTCACAATGTTTGTGCAGATGTTCAATGCATTTCTATATCTTTACAGCAGTATGCTTAATAAAACAGATAGCGGTCGAGACACAGGAGTATAGAGTGAGCAGTTAGAGAAGTAAACGGGATAACTTGGCTGGGAAAGGTGTAGACAGAGTTAAAAGATGAAATCATTGATGCTGCTCACTCTACACGCGCTCGTTTGAGTCAGCAGAAAGCTACGTTGGAGGAATAGTTAGTATATCTCATCTCTTAAAGGCTTCCTTACAGATTCAGATGAATCCCAAGACTTAGGCATCTAGGCGTAGTGGTGTTGCTCTTACTCTTGTTCCGACGTGACTTTCATTAACTTGACTTTGACTATCCTTGGTTAGTATAGCATTATTATTTTTTCTGGTATAAGTTATATAACATCAGACGCATATTTGCAGTATAATTTGTCTTATACTATTTTAATGTCTACTGAACAGATACAATATATTCTAAGTAACTACAGATAGAAGATATTAACAAAATTGTATATATCTAACTGACATGTGTGTACTTTTCAGGAGCATAGGTTGTAGTTTTGCGTAGTTTTGCAAAGAACTCGTTGGAGTTTGTGTACTTTAGCATAAAGTACTTAGGTAATAGTATATAAGTATACTCTCCATTCACGAATTCCATTAAACTTGTATCCCCAGTCAGTATCTCTCTCTCGCCTTCTCTATCTAGTCCACTAGTGTGCCCATATACTGCTGCTACATAAGTGTGGAGTAAGCAAAGGATGGAGAAATACATATAGATCCCTAGCTCCTGCTCTACTATTCTCTATTCACGTTACCTATGTACTGCTAGCATTTAGATTTCATTGCATTTCATAGTGGTTGCTTTCTTTCGCTCTCTCGATGGGTAGCAAGTCGACTCACTCAGTCGGATTGAAGCTGTTGCAGTGAAAGCACGTTTTCTCTCATTCATTTTATCGAGCTGAAGAAAAGGTGCAATCGTGTCCTTGTGGGTTCCATGGACTCTAATACATTATACTCCACACAGACTACGTACACTTACATAACCTACGCCGAAAGTGGTGCACACAACTCATTTTATTTCACAATGAATTTAACCATAGAGTTTCTTGGAAAACGCACTTACCAAGATATTTAGTACTTTTGTAACAACTTATGCACACTTATGCACAACTAAACTGTTTTTACTAATAGGCATTTGTTACTATTGTGCCACAGTTATGCGCAAGTAGTTGCGATACAGCGTTATTATATAAAACACAACACAAGTGTCTATAGCATTTACATTATGGTAATTAAATACCAGTTTGTCTTTATGTAAGTCGAGTGTGTGAGCTATACAGTACAGTGTAGTGAGTGTTCTCTTTACTTCAATGACTCAGAACTCGTGTGAGTATGGGACTTGTACACTAACACTGTGTGTATGAACGTGCTAGATATTTAGCAAGTTTAGTGCGTGTTCTCTTTGGCAGCTCATGATTACAGGATAAAAGAACAGGAATTTACGAGTGTAAGTATCTACTACATATCAATAGTTATTTAGATGTCCTACCTAAAATTCCTTCTCATCAATCATTTTTACAGCTGGAAATCATAGCGTTATTATTCTTCGATCTACTTAAATTCTCAGCAATGAAAGTTTGAGTTTGTTTGGGAGGTTTGTTTTGTATGAATTTGAGGAAGTTATTTAAAATTGGTATTTTTATGTTGCAATTCCAAAGCCATTATTGTGATATCGTATGTAGGTTTAAGTTCTTGGCATTATACTTCAGGTAATGTAATTGTTTCTTTTGTTTATGGTTCAAATACCTTTATTGCAAATAAACAGCAATTGTTGAGGTAGAAAAACATATGCATGCCCGAATATGTATTGACTGTTGTACGTGTGAATAAAAAACGATTTGCAATTTTTGAGATCAAACAAACTTGTAGAAAACGTAGGCAGGACTTATGAACTATTTTTCCAGCTAGTCTAATATGTTGGGATTTGGAATGTTCTTTTTCTCGTACGTTAACCAAGGGAGAAATGTTAAAGCTGCCAGCTATATTATACAGTAAAAATGTAAGACTATTAATTATAGTTGAGAAAAATTGCAACGATATTCCTTAAAGAAACTTCCGGCCTTCATTAGTGTAAAAGAAATGCAGAGTAGTATCTTGGTAGAAAAATGTAGAGATGAAACACATGATGGAAAAATATTCATTAATTATTCCTTTTATGTTAATACGTGTAGTACGTGTTCAGTTGGAGTAGGATAGGATTTATGAAGCATAAGCGTGGAAATTGAAAGTATGTATGTATGTCTGTAGTGTAAGCTACGGGTATGGCATTGGCATCACTATGAATGAGTAAGTGCATTATAAAGTAACACTGACTAGTTTGCTATAATGAGTACAAACATGGCTACATTTTGTGTAATAGTTTTACTATGGGTAAAAGTTGTGTTGGCTGCCAAAAAGAAAAGTATATGCATGCACATGAGTAGATTTTGTCTGTGAATGGAATGAAGCTATTAAGCTCTAATGTTCTCTCTGCCGAAAGAAATAGGTACACGTGTAGTGATAGTAGTAATATTATATGTCTAAAAAGATGTAGTAGTATTATATTGCAGAACATAAGTACGTACTATTCCATTAGCAGAGAGAGAGAGAACGATTACCATTCTACATATCTGGTAGTATTATACACTTTGGGAATATATCTTTATCTCTTTTGCTATTAAATCTACCAGTAGAGTAGGTAGTATCATCTCATTCATTGAATCCATTTTACCAGTGCGATACCGTATCTCTTAATATATGTGTGTAATGTGTGTAATAATAATAGTAGGCTACCTATGCACATTTGGGTTTATCTCATCACACTATACTCCGGTTTATACGTGATAAATGTGTCTGTTGTAAAGTATAGATAGTAAAGGAAGATTTTATGTGTGGCAAGTTGTAAAAAGTAGTTTCTTTGTTGACTAGAGAAGCCAGTGTAGTATTCTGGACTCTTGTTTGCAATGGAAGTGAAAGCTGATATTTTAGGGATGCGAAAATAATGTTTGTAATGTAGGTAGGTAGTTGACGTAGTCCATCTCCTAGTAATGAATCTTATCAGGAGTTTCACGCTTGGGAAGCCATCACATTTTCAATTTTCTAAAAATCCTCTGAGCACCATTAATGGGAATAACTATGAAGCAGGACGTATTTATTCATTGTGCAGTCCTCATAGGTACATTATACTTACATAATAGTACTAATAGTAGCAAATCATAAAAGCATTTAGTAAAAGTATATTCACGCTAGAGTAAACGAGACGAAAGCTAGACGGAAAGCCTCAGATTTCAATATGGCATGCCTTAATCCACTTATTACAAATTACTGCTTTCAGGATAGTAGTACTCACTATTATCATCTAATATTTCCGCTCGGTTATCTCCAAATATTATAGATTTACCAGCCTTTGGCTCTTTATTCCTTAATAAGGCTTTCTCCATTACACATTTACTTCTGCTACACTTGTTTAGCTAGACTGTGAACTCAATCCAGCAAAAATGTATCCCGAGTGGGAGGCTATGTAAATTTATAGATCCCAACAACTGCGGTTTAAGTGGCTCTACTTCAAGATAAAAGCCAGCTACTAATTGTCCAAATTTATGCTAATCACCTTATTTATTAAATCGATTAGTACGGGAATGTACAGGTCTATACTCAACTGGTATCCTATTTCGGTGCATGCTGTTACACTCACTAGTACTTGAATATTAAATTGTCCTACGTAGTAACCCCGTACTTGTGGCAGTGTGGATAAATAAAAAGAATACTATTGAATTACTATATGAACTTTTTTGCTTCAAAGATTTCAATGTTCTATTAAGGTATAACTGTATTCTGTGTACATATACACCAAACAACTAAGGTGTTATGTATCTATAGATAGTTTTTGTTATATTGTACCTACTAATTAAATGTGGGAATGGTGTTTCTTGCGATTTAATATTAATAGGTGTAGCTCTCTCTATCTTTGTTAGCTATAGGCGTGGGCGCACACAACGGACTGACATACAAAGATATAGCCACATAGAATTCCATAAATGCGCTTGCTTTTATTCTTTATCCTTGCTAATCACATTTAGCTCTCTACTTTTGTTCTTTATATTTGAGATATATTCTTAGGTCACCTACTTCTAAATGGTATAAACATTTCTGATATTAGGTCTCGCCCACTACGTTTCACTTATTATTACTGACTTCAGTGAATACGCGGTGACTAGCAATACATTTTCTCCAGTAATTGCTTCGTCGTTCCTATATGCATTTTGTGTACTACAGTGCAGTGGTAAAAATTCTGGTAATATCCAGGGGAGGAGAACTTTCACCGGAATCAATATTATTAGTCTGATGAAATCTCCAATCTTTATTATACAATACAAGTGCAATGCTTATTTTTGGCCAAATGGAATTTCTTTGTTCATACAATTTCAATTTCCTGGTTGGACAAAAAAGATGATGGTTTAGGCTATTAACTTACAATAGTGATAAGCTGACATCCTGAAATACCGCCATTACATTCGTGTATCGCACATATCCTTTCTAATTTTGTACATGTTATCACATGAAGTGTACTCAATTTTGAAAAAAAACTTGCCCAACCCTTTACTTGATAACAGCTGTCTTGAAAGACACCCATTTTCAAATACATTTACATTTCGACACCTTAGCTGCCAAATTGTTAAATCCAACTTGCTCATTTTGAGAATTCCCTTAAATTTATGCGTCACCTCCATAATAGTTTATTTTTTTTATAAACATAGAGATGCTGTAAAGTTAAAGTATAACAAATTAGACCATGATGATCTGCTTAATAAAACATGTTGCCTGTATCGTTACACATGTTGGGAAAAGGTTACTCTAAGACATTAACATAGGATGCAAAAAGCAGAGACAGAAGTACTGAATTTCTCTGGAGATTTGTTAGTTGACAGTTTGCAGAAAAGTATTGTATTGTTTCACTTTACCTAAGAATGAAGTATGGAGTGCAATCAGCTAATGTAAAATATCCATCAGAAATCCCTAAGGTGTATCAGGCAAAGGATAACAAAATTCAATGGACATTCACATTACTGTAATGGATTTGGTGTATTCTCATATACACGTAGGTGCTACTACTGCTCTTACTATCGTATCGTATGATACTTTACGTTTGTACTTTTGTTTTACCACACCTAAATTGATTTGAGCAATCCTTCCTTCTTCCACCTCTGATAGAGTAGATGCGACATTTTTCGAAAAAATTATAGAAATATATATTTTACGTCACGGCACATGTTATAGGCAGTAAGAATATAAGAAATGTTATTAAAATGTAACATTTGTTTTTTGGGTTTGTTAAAAATTGTAATATGATATTGTGCATATTCTGTTATTGTTGCCGCAAGGCCGCAATTAGGGTTTATAGTGGTTCATATTTCATTTAGCCTTTAAGTGGAAATTGTCAATATGTCTTTTTTCGTGCAGATCTAATGTTGCAATTTAATGAAATTGAAATCAATGTCTATACAATGCCAATAGTTGCTTATCAAGTTACATATTTTATACCTTGCGAACTGACGCAGCATGATAATACTGGGTAGCCTGAGCTAAAGGAAAGGAAAGTTTTAATTCAATACCACGATCGTGTCAGTTAGATTTTGGTATAAACATTGGTTAAATGTAATAGAAAACTAGAGTGATAGTGACTAGTGTTGTATGGTAATATTATGACAACCACTAACTTAGACTAAGGCAAATATGCTAATGTATGGAGGATATCCTAAGTTCTGTGATATATAACATACTAGACTATTTGTAACTATAATGGTGTGAGGCAGTAGATCAAGATAAGTTTGACGTTGGCTTTGTGGATTATCTCAAACGGATGGTTCGGTTCGGTTAAACACAAACACTACCTACCTACTTTTACTCGTACAAACTGAAGACTCCTTCGTGGGCTGAATGAAACCTACTTGTTACATTTGTTTGACTTTCAGGACCAGACGGCGGACGAAAGAAAGTCCGATAAGAAAGCCATTTGCTTCTGAGTATGGAACAGATTTTCACTATAATATTTCTACTTTTAGAATTGTGATATAACAGTGCATGACTATAGTAAATAGTATGCATTACATATCGTGTCGTGTGTAATTCGGGTCCCTTTGTTAACATGCAAATCATTATTACACTTCTATGTTTTGGCGATATTTACACGCAGGCATTTCACTCTATGGAGGAAAAAATATGAAAAACTGTAGAAGAAAGTAAAAAGTGAAAGATTCCAATGTGAAGGACGCAAACAAGGTAAATGCGATATTTTCAAATGTAATTGAAATTTTAGTCTGGATCGGTAGGATTTTATTCAATTATCTCTTGAATGGAATATCGGATCCATAAAATATTTTAAATCTGGACTCTGGACCCTGCACACGTAGGGCATATTTTTATAGAGGGTAATGGTATCATAGGTATAATGTAGTTATAAATATGAATGTCCATTATGGGTCAGTGGGACGGGTGGCTCAGTGAGACTACTAATAAATATGTTGACGCAGATATTCGCTAATAAAGCGATGATTCATTTTACCCGACAGTGACAGACCGCTATTAATCTGTCAAGAATAGGGCATTTTTATAGACAGGAGGATCAGACAACTCTACTAGTAGTGCTCGGATAGATTTTTCTAATTCAACAAAAACAAAAAGGAAAATCGAAATTCAAGCCGTAAAAAAATCTTGCCCGAGTAAGGTGGACCGAGTACACAATTTAAAATTACTAAAATTAGGGACACTAAAATAAGTGGTCAGATCCTTTAGATTGACCAAATACACTATAGAATTGCTTTCTAATTTGTTTAGATCGCTTACAAAATATTCGAAGTGCAATTGAGCCTTTTAATTCCAATTGTCTACATCGACTACTTATCAAAATTGTAGACAGAAAAGGAGGGCTGGTTCGTCACCGATTCATAAACAATGTTTACTTCCGCCCATGGATGCGTTTTCGAAAGTTATCGAATTTAGGGCCAGACTTTGTCGATTTTAATCTGCTAATTATATAAAACCTCATCGTAACATATTTGGAAATATGTCACTATGCTTGCGTATGAAAATGTAATCAAATAACGACTTTTGCTCTGAGATGGAACAATTAATTGCTAACAGATGCTTATTTACTTCCTAAAATTAAGGTCACAGGTCACAACAACGTAAACCTTCAGGTAATGTTGCAATTTCAATTTGTGACGCAAACCGTAGTTCTTAGATTCTACTTTCTTTGTCAATCACGGATTTGTTAATGCTAAACGCATTGAAAAGTGCTGTGTATGTCTTTATTTTGTGACTGTATTAATTAGGCCATTAAAATGAAAGTAACAGTAATCCGGTACTTGCAGCCCCTGTTTTACGACATTCTTGCATAGTACTATACCTACTTACGACAAGTTACTAGATAGCGTAAGAAAAATAATTTAAAAGCTAAAACAGAAAATTATTACAATGTGGAATTTCCTATCCTAATGCTCTAAGTATGTATTGAAGCAAGTAGCTAACACAGTTAACACGTAATAGTGTCTGTAAGTCTTACTGGGAATGCAATTGCATTAAGCATAATATAACATTACGACTTCGACTGAGGGACATTGGCAGCTAGCTTAATTGCTGAATGTATGTATTAGTAGCATTTGGAATTTAGTTGTAAATCTCAGTCTTCTGTGAATGTAATCTGAAGGAAAGTATAAGTTTTGGGTTATAATATGTGAGGAAGTACAATGATAAGTGACTAAGGAAGAAATGTGAGCGTATACGTATATAATAATGCCTCAAATACCTTGAATTGTCAACACCTTTTTGTCAAGCCCGAATTGTCGCACTGATAATACACTAGCAAGGATTTATGCAAGATAAAATTCAATTTCCCAACAAAAAGTTATATTGTAAAACATTCCCGAGTTTTAAAGAAAATTGTTTGCAATCGATCCAAGATGTCATTTTCTGAAGGGATTTACTCTGTCGCTGACAAATTATTAGCATTTTGATCTTTTTTCATGTGTTAATGCATTACAGATACTTCGTTATGTGACTTATTTACAATAATTTTCTTAATTATATGGATAATGCAAAGAATAAAACATTCTGTTGACAAAAGCGGAAGTTGGTGTTGACAAAAAAGAAAACTAGTGTTGACAAAAAGGGTTTTGATGTGTTGACAATTCAGGGGTGATTCTATAATATATAGCACGAGCAAAAAGGCCATAAAGTCGATGTGACGTATGATTTCTATTGAATAAAAATAAAGGAAATGCTCTCTGCTCCTCGTACATATTCATGCTCCATTGCCGGAAAGGCATGAGAGTAAATGGACTGAGTGAATGTTAGTACCCAGGAGTAGAGTAGCGAAAGATGAGAAATCTTGGAGAAAGCTCAGGAAGTAATGAATGTTGCAATGCTCCTAGGTAGGTACTTATACTTAGGCTGACATGCCACGCTAACTTTGAGTTGTCTTTAGAGTAGGATTCTTTCTTTGTGATGTGACATGGTGCGGGTAGGCTATTGGCAGTAATGCGAAGTCAGTGAAAGAAAGGTTTTCATAGAGCCCTTAGCTCTAATGCGGGAGATCGGTAAGAAAGAGATATATTAGAAATGTGAACTTATATTATCGTCTTTCAGCCCGGGTCAAAGTGGTTGGTTATACAAATAGTGGCATTGAGAGAAGGACATCAACTTGATTTATCAGCTACTTGGCTCTTTGTTTGGTATTAGCAATTCTTTCTACTCTATTACTTACTATACTGAGACGATTGGATACAGAATGCTTGGATTTTGAAACTTTTCTATTGTCTGATAATGGGCTAGTGGTAGTCGGTTGCTTCATATGATCCTCTTTACCAATTTTTAAACCCTTTCTGCCATCTCAGACCATACAGTACTTGAATTGAAACTCAATAGCTAAAATTTAAGTAGCTTTTTGCCCCAAAAACATTTAAATAGGTATCTATTTAATTTGCAAAAAAATTAAATCAATCCCCCTAAAATGTTTTTTTTGAAATATGCCCACTACGACCTTTACAGTTTTACACACCTTGAAGTTGTATGTAACAAGTCTATATATCCCTGCTGTCCTTCCACCTTCCAGGATAGTTAATCCAAATTTTGAGGTCGCATACCTTTAGATTGATACAAAATTGGTCGAGTTATCGTGGTAAACACATAATTGCACAGAGTAATGACCCGGAGAGATATTTTCATTGGAAGGAAATTTCCTGGGGAGGAGCTTTCCTGTTGCCGTTGATGAGTGCCCTGGAAAAAACGGGTATTAGTAGAACGAAAGGAAAAGGTTATAGAATTACTAACATACGTCCGATCAAGTGCTCTGTGTTTTCTCATTAAGCTTCCGTATCGTAAAGAGTTACCTTTTCCATTACCAGCAATCCTGATGATAGTATGTAGCAGTAACTATTACATTGAGGGTATTATTTCTGTCCTTATATTATATGCCCTTATGATGTAATGTAACGTACGTTTTAAGATCTATCGCTCTAAGTTTATGTCAGTCGTTCCACAAGTTAGTGTGTACAACGGAAGTGAGTCCATGAACGAGATTTATACCTCAAGAGGGCAATAACTAGAGTAACTACCTAACCAACAACAGTATCAATTCTTAAAGAGATTCTGTTTTATGTGTGCACTCATTCTGTGTACTCAATGGACATATCCATAGATCAGAGTATACAGAGTAGTATAATTGTATTATAATACTTACTAATTATGCCTATAATTTGCATTGTCATTGTCAATGACTGATAACATTTCTTTATCATTTATTATGCACATTGTAGATAGATAGCACTTATTTGCGGATTAGAAATAATATTAGAGCAGAGACAGGAGTGAGTAGGCAGTTGAAAGTTTTGATCCACAACGAAATTGTGGCTGCCGTAGTTTGTTCCGAGAGTATGGGTAACGAAATAATTTATAACACAATGAGAACAGAAGAAAGGTCCTTGGTCACAATCCACTCGACTCCATCTGATTTGACGGGATTCAATTGTCGCTGAGTCTAACCATAGAATGCTAATATTAACTTTGTATGACCCTTTACATTACATCTCTATCTATAGAAGATAGGATGCGGGTAACAAGTATCTGTAGCTGGCTCTTTTGTTTCCGTGATGGGCTATGTGAACAAACCATTTCAGTCTGTCAGATTGCAGACTCCGCTCCTGTTTGGTTTGGGTTTAGGCAGTCGATTCAGCATCCATGGCATATAATAAACTGGGTTTTAAATGCAACTGTTTGCAAAGTGATGATGTCAGTTGGTATGTAAAGAAGCGTATGTATGTACTTTAAACACTTTGGTAGGTACTTGGTAGGTTCTCGTTCGTATGGGGAAATTATAAAGGAAGTGCTGCTACTTCCACTGCTTAATTTATGTGCAGTGAAACGTATGTGCATACAGATAGCATTATATAGGGTGGGGTCTGTATGGGATTTGATATCTATATGTGCCGGGAAGTTCTGTTGCAGTACCATCATCATCTCTTGTTTATTTGATAGTAGTGTTTATATTACGGGACATGGACATTGCTAAGTCGTACTTATCGATCTAGTGCAAACCATTTGCGCCGAACCGAAAATGAAGACGCATTCCACACATTTACACTACACTATAGTTCTTCTCTGTGTACATAGTAGATCCCCTTATCTGAAATAGCAATGCAACTCTTGACCTCATCACTTCAATTCATATTTCATGCAGTAGTAGCATTAGCAGAGTTTGTATTAAAGCCTTTGTGCCAATACTCCGACATACCTTTGTTAGTCCTACAAAAGCAGTTTTGAAATGCAGCTTTCATGGTGAATGGTGGACCATGTCAAATTAGTGTTATCCAATGTACGAACGAACTATTCAATAACGCTTTGTCAACTACCACCCTCCACTCTAAATCCCAACAACTACGGTTGTCATTTGTCATACTTTCTCAGACCCTTACATAAACTCTACAGTAACATTACTTATTATATTTAATTAGCAGTTCTGGAATGCTGTGTAGTGTGTACATTACTTTGCATTCCAATTGTCTACCGTGGTTCTACATATTGTTATCTTCGACATCCCGTTGAGTCCGTGTGTTTGCATTGGGCAAGACAACTGTTGTTATTGAAACTGCGATGAGTGCTCAATTAGTTCTTCGCTTTCGCTGGCGACAATAAAATGTCTTTCTATGAATAAACCATGGTTAGCTAATACATAGATTTGGCCATGTTTGTTCGAAGGTAATTGCATATGTGGCTGAATACCACGAGATAATGTTTGTGTGTATTATCAGGTTAAACCTTGATAATGAGTATTGAATAACGGTGAAAATGGAGCAATAATTCTCTCTTTGCCTTCTTAACAATGTCTAAGAATATCACATCGAAATGTGTTGCCTTGTACAATTACTCAACCATGTGTAAACGTAAATGTAGAAAACAGTATGCACCCATTTCAACAAAATGAGCGTAATATTGCATTGCATATACACGCTTGAGCATTGAATTTCGGTTACAAAGTCTGAAGTCTGAACTCCAAACTTCTCTCTAGCCGAGTCTGAGAATTTTTATGAGCATGATGAAATTATAAATATCATCATATCAATGCCAACATTAGAATTCACCTGACAAGAAATTATTTGCAGTTTACTGATAAGTCAGGAATAGTAGGAAGAATTTGATAAGACCAAATTAATACACATATGACAATAACGAAGTAGCTTTTTTGTACATAGTATTTACTCCTTTACTCCTCAGTCCGCATGCATGGTACTGTAAAAAAAATTATTTAGTAATGAGCAGACGTTTATAATGTGTTTATTTCGTTTTTGTAGCTACACATGTCAGTTGTATGAGATATGCATGATGAGAATGTACATTTGTAATATGTACATTTGTAATATGTACATTAATCAGGTATATACGTTTGTTTAAGTGAGACATGAAAGGAAATAGAAACACGAGGAAATTGTTTCTTCCCCTTCTGCAAGGGCGCCAGGAGTGTGTAGCAAGAATGATAATTCCTCACCCGCCCGTTGGCATTTGATAAATATTGCATGCAGGTGTGTGTGCTAGAAATATTGGTAGCGTAAGCTAATATTGCGTGTTTTGGCAAGGTGCATTTGTCAGTCTCTCATTCATAAGGCATAAGGAAACTCAATAATGACAAAAAACATCGATATCCAACACAATGAATAGGACGGTATGCAAAATGCACTTAAACGATGAAAATAGTTTGAAAGTTGATCAAGAGACACTTGAAACATTCTCAAACATTTGGCTGGAGAACAGTGTCTTGAGTGTCCTGGAGTAGCAATTTACATTGTTATTGAAGCCCTTTTCCATAATGTAGGCAAAGTAAATGGGATCTTCAAATCAGAAAGCCAACCTTGTGTTTGATTTTATTGTGTCTCATTTAAGAAAGCTATAATATAGTCACATTAGCCTTAATTGTATTTGGTTTTTATAGGATCTGATTCCCTTTGGAGAAATATCTTCAGCGTTTATTTGTGAAGAGAAAGTACTAATATAAAGTATCTTTACAGACATAGCACAGGTATTCTTTGTAAAATAATATCAGCAGGTTGCATTAACCTAGAATGTAAATGTGAGTGTTGTTTGCGTCTTAATGAAGCATCGAATTAAATAATGCATGCCAATAGATACAGTATGGAAAATAGTGCGAGAATGTAGCAGAGGATGAGGAATGCTATACTAACGGCGTACACAAATACTCCATTGGTATGTAAATGGTCTGTCTGTAGTGCAAGGACGGAGACTAAGCTGTAGCTTGAGGAAAGCAATAAGACGAAAGAACTGTGAGACGCAATAAATAGAAAAGAGCTTTGTCGCACTTGAGTGCGGTCTTCTGTTTTGTTTTCTTGTGTTTGTTATACTGCAGGAGTAGTGTCTCTGCTGTGTATACTATCTGGGGGAGTGGAGGACATTATACTGTCTATCTCTCTTTGAATTCGATTGCATTTCATTGCTTTTCCGAAGCTTGACTTGGCTGAGTGAGAGGAGCACGTCTCGAATTTTTGTTCTTTATCGGCTGTCATTGAAATTGGGTCAAACTTTAACTCACTGTCAACTTGTGTGCTTTGCGTCTGCAACTTGCAATACTCTTCTTCCCTGTGGTTTCCTCCTATACAAATAAAAGACATATTCTTGCCTGCTGTGACTCAACTATCGGTAGTTTACTCTATTTCTGCCTATGCTACATTGTAACATTAGTTATTGTATACATTCACATAAACTATCTATTCTACTGACACCCTCAAGTTGTCTCCACTTCCAACATTTCTAATGTCCCTATTATTAAGGGACCAAGCTGTGCTCTCTTGCATATACCATCTTGTATTATTTGTACTTGAAGTCACAATAATTCAATTTCACTTCATAAACACTTCTCTCGCAACTAGGATTCCTAGGTACATGCATAATAAATTAGACTGGACTCATAATTTACTTAATAGGTACCAATTATGAATTTGTAGATACCTCTGTCACATGAATATCCCTATGATAATGTTATTGTTCTTCTGACAATCTATATAAATATATGTACGAAATATGCTGACATAGCTCCGTCTTGAGATTTCGTTGTACAAGTGACAGTTTGAATTCCGTCCGAGACCCTATGGCTTGACTTTCCCTAACTTTCCAAATTTATGCCCAGCTTGAATTTCTAAGTTGTAGTTCAATGGAGGATGTTTGTGCTGATTGTCATTATGACAGAGTCAGAGTGAGGCTAGAAGATCAGAGCATAATAATAGCATACTTATCGTGGGGTTGATTTAGCTTCACAATGTGTCCTTAATTGAATAGAGCGATAATAATTGGTGAAATGGAAAATTATATCAAACGCTCGTAATTGTAATTACATGACTGAATGTACTATATAAAGACATATATTTACGAACGGGTACTGGTAGCTTTCAATGTATCAATTTTTCACATGACATCTTAAAGACGGACATACGGATTAAAGGAAATTATGATGGGTCTAGTGTTCATACTGTTATTATCCACCCACACCATTTGTAATTTTGTGCAATAATCGTTCTCTTCATCATTTACTCCCTCTCGTTCATTTCTGTGTTTATGTCCTTTGAAGTAATCCGTAGCAGATGAAACTAATTTTATAGAAATGTCAGGAAAATAATACGGTCTAGTGGTAGGATAGAGATATTTGACGCTTATTACATTGGGCATGCATTTAGCAAACTGAATCGTGTTTTAGTCTGCAATTTTGGAGTACAAAAGCGTGTTGCAGTAATCCAGGTGACACAGACATTATAATTACCACAATATGGAATAGGGGATATGTGCAGAGTGCATGGTGTAATACTTAAAACTCTAGTTGGTATTTCAGTATCTGTTATTTGGCATCCTATTCTGTAGATTGTTTATAAGTAGAAACAAAATGTGTTTTATCTCGGGTTGCAAGATGCTAAGTCAACAGACGGACAGAACACGGTCTCTTATTATGTGGTTATAATATCTGCAATTTCCAAACATGAAGTTTTGAGGTAGTTTCTGGTTTGTGCTAAATAAGCAAAGTTGAGTATCCGAGTGGTAAAACCATGTGTAGGTAGATTGGGGAAAGCGAGGCAGGACATAAATAGTTAGGGATGGTGATGGCTATTGAGCGTTAGTGTATTAGACTCTTGTTCCGCGTGACACTTGAAAGGAGGACAAAGCGCACCATATTGCAATAATAGAGAAGAAAATTGGAAAAGAAAAATCTGTAAGAAGGTCAAACTAACTTCATAACTGACAGACTTGCAACTGACGATGAGAGGTGGGAAAGTTTGTGTGATCTACAATGTTGAGCCCACAGAGAAAGCTAACTTTCTTTATTAAATATAATAATAGTGCATTCACATAGGCATTATCCTCCTGAATGTAATGTGAGCTCTGCTAATGGAAATATTCAATAGACTACTACTACGTTCTTTTCTGTTAGTGGTTTACCTCCAGCTAAGCAAAAGATTCCTCTGTTTTCCACAACGTTTTTGTTTGCTATACACTATAATGTTATTGGATATCACACAGCATGTTGTAGTTTTAATAGGCTCATGCCTGACTATCATTCTCTAGTTTTCATTTACGTCTTGAAGGGCGTTCAGAGGAGTAACACGCGGAGAATAATGCATGTAGCTATCAACATTGTTCATACTCTTGGCTGTTGTAACTCCGTTTTATTCCTTACCGCATGATTTAACTTTTACCTTTCGCCAACTGGTGTCTCAAAGATACGTGTATATAGACTACTACATTTCAAAAGATTTTCTCAAAGAAACATACATATAAATAGATCTCCGACTTATTATTTAGTCACTAGTATGTTCTTGTTCCTTTCCAGACATTCCTTTTTATTTTTAAGTTCATTCAGCAGCATTGTTTGGGGCTCTCGGAATTTCAAATCCTCTCTCATCTACCCTATGTCATTATATATGGCTCTGGAAAAGTAAGTAGGAATAGATAGTTGTTCTTCTTTATGGTACTTATTGTGGTCGTTTCCTTTTATTCACCGCACAACTACAGCTATACTACTCCTTGGCTCATTTCCAGAGAAGAGATGTAAGTAACCTAACACTACTAGGGCTCTGGTTACACTTTACATTTTCTTATTTGTCGACTTCAGTTAGCTGCAAATGAGAACAAACACAGACGGAGTACCTACATCCTCATCCTCTCAACCTCCCTTTTATTATTACGAAATAAACCATACACAAATAGTAGGAGAATGAGAACAGGTAGCAGATACACTTAAGTTACTTCACATAAGTAGCGTATATATTATGTAGCTCGTTCTGCTCGGATGAGTCTTGCAACTATTTGTGTCATGTCTAACTACTACATACATGCCATGATCGATATTTCTCTCATAGCATCTCTTGTATTTAAACAGCCACAGAATGTGCACAGAGAACTTAATACTTCAAAGGTATGTAAGCAACAGATATTAACTCTACAGTATGAATATTTCTGCATACCAGACAGCTTCTTAAACTCCGTAGACAGCAATTCTAGTATAAACTTGCTAAATTCCCCACATATTATATATAAGTCCCCTTCAATGACAAAGGGTAAAAAGGTAAATTTGCTATGTTTGGGTAATAATTTTTGTACCTACCTTACTACGCATGCGTCAAGGAAAGGCGTGGAGGGAAATTTACCTTGCAAAGTCTAC
>JABASH010003091.1:0-17640 GCA_019776445.1 Tomocerus maximus | reverse complement strand
GAAAACGATAATCTGCACTATTCACCAGCCATCTTCAGATATTTTTTCCATTTTCGATAGTATTCTCCTAATGGCTGATGGTCGCACTGCATTTCATGGAGCACGAGTTGACGCATTGGATTTTTTCGCAAAGTAACCATCAGCTTCATTTAGATAATATTAAATATTATTCAAAGCTTTTCAATGTTATAATGAATTTTGAAACAAAAGACAGGGAATGGTCTGCCCTTCGACACATAATCCGGCCGATTTCTTCCTGGAACATTTATCCGTTATGTCGATTGGGGAAGAATTTGTGTCGCAGAAAGATAGACATGATTTAGTAGAAACAATTTGTAATAATTATGACGAAAGTCCAGTAGCTGCTGAAATAAAGGTTAGTACTAAGAAAACAAACCCAATAAATCTCAAAATGACCTAAAGTTTTAGTTTTTGAACCCCTCCCCCAGTCAGGGGGTGTGTCCGATTTTGACCAAACTCAATGATTCCATTGACCTCTAAACAGTAATTTCAAGATAGACAGACAGACATATTATAGTAAAACTATTCAGAGGAAACTATAATTCCTCTGAAGAATTCGTAACGGAGAAAACCGTGAATTTTCTTTTCATTTTAACATTTCTGTAGCTTAGGATGGCTTCCAAAGAAAGCAAGAGCGCTGATTTCCAAGCATTAGAACATAAAATCCTGGAACAAGAATCAAAGTCGATATTCTACAAGGCTTCATCTTGGAATCAACTCAAAGCTTTGCACTGGAGAGCATGGACAACAAATTGGAGAAATATAACTCTTGTTGGCGTTCGGATTACCCAACTTGTGGTACAATCATATTTATCGAAATTAAATCGAAGATAAAGGGAGAATATTTACTGAAATTTATTACAGGTTGTAGCCTGTATATTTTGTTTGATATACTATCGTCAAAAAATGGACAAAACTGGAATCCATAATATCAGTGGGGCATTATTTCTGTTCATCGTCCACATGACATTCAGTTCTGTTTTCGGTGTGATTAATGTGAGACACTAATTTCGATGTTCACGATAATAGTGTAAAGTGTAATCTACAGTTTGATGTCATTAAATCTATTTTTAATTTAGACCTTTTGCGATGAATTGCCTTTATTCCTTCGGGAACAATCAAATCGACTCTACAGAACGACATTTTACTTCATTAGCAAAACGATTGCGGACACACCGATACATTTTTCGTTTCCTGTTTTGTTTGCTTTAATAGTATATTTTGCCATTGGCCTACTTGAAGATGTTTATCACTTCTTTTGGTGTGCTTTTATTTTGACACTTGTTGTTCATGTATCGTGCTCATTCGGATATATGGTTTCTTGTGCGTCTGGAAATGTACAAACCGCTCTTACCTTCATCCCGCCTCTGACAGCGCCTATTCTTATTTTCGGGGGAGTTTTTGTCAATTCTGAGTAAGTACAAATCATATTATAATCTTTTTGCAAAGACGGTTTGTAAAATCAGTGAAATGTTTTCCAAGAGGAGTCCCCGGGTTTATAGCATGGATACAATATACATCATGGATTTATTATGCTACTGAAAGTATCTATATTAATCAATGGGCAGACAATCCAGATTTCAAAGCTAATTGCAATGGTGCATTTCCCAAAAGATGCGGCTTTAAAGATTCAAAGGATATTCTAGAGCAATATAACTTCGACATAGTAAGTATATTTCTTCGTTATAGCTTTCCTTTGATTGTGATCAACTATGTCCATCATCTAGTTGAACATTCATTTAAACGTTTGGTTGTTATTTCTACTATTTTATATAGGAACACTTCTCTCGAAATATATGGAGCTTGATTGCACTGACAACGATATTCAGATTACTTGCATACTTTGCACTTCAAATCAAAGTTCATGTTATGACTAAATTTCAATAATACATTAAATACATGTCAGGTTTCAGTGAAACCGTTTTGGGGAATGGACTTTAAAACCTAGTACCAAACAAATTGTTTATAAAATAAAAGTTTACTTCACAAAACCCTTTTTGACCTTCAAATTGTTTTCATGTAACTATAATTTGATTTACCGAATTTTTATTTATGATCTCATATTGGGCCAACGTCGGATTTAGTCTCGGGTATAGCACTACTACTACATGAGAAGTAAATGGGTGCGCAAACAATTTTATTGTGCCTAGAAATTGTGTATCATTCCGGATGTTTCTATTATTTCAATTTAGAAAATTTTGTACTACTAAATTTTAGTTCCTTGACAAGATTAGCAAAAGAGTTTAAATTCCATTTTCTCAGAATTTAAGTGCGCTTCCTGTCAGTGAATAACAAATGATCTTTTAGATAAACGCCAGGATGGAAGTGAATGAAGTGATGGAGCGATGGAAGCATTCTTGTACAGTAGTACAGCGTAGTAAGAGTAGTAAACATATAAATACATATTCCAGGTTCTGCTGTAGTAAACAAGACGTTAATAATAGACTTATAGACACTACTGACATATATTATGCAAAATACATGGTATACAGTTTCCGTTAAATATCGTTGATGAAAATTGAACTGCGACTGTAGAATCCTCGATAGTTATAAATACGTTCGGGCTTCGTGAATCCGTAACCCATTCATTTAAACTAATTGACTACTGTTTACTCAACAGAGTAATGGAATTTTTATTGCATTCATAAAGATGAATGGCAAGTAGATACACCCATTACATCCACATCCGTGTTCAAAAGGATACTTAAGTATAATCTCTACCTGAGCTGGGTCTATTCCCGAAGAGTGCCTAACTATTCACTCCTGAAATATACTGCCACATAATTCAAGTTTAATTGCAATCTGTATGTTTGTGCATACATAGGAGAATGTTTGTTTTCCAGACACATATCTTTAGCAAATGTGCAATCCTTCCTGATAATTGCTCTGAACTTGAAAGGTTAATGCGTAATAAAAAAGATGAAACTATCTGTATCTAATTAACTGTATTAATATTCAATAGACAAGAGACCTAATTAACAGATTTCTGGCGGAGATACAAACTTTTTTAATTTAGCATCGGGATTTCCCTCTTCTATCTTGACTAACACCTCAAGTTTCACTTCCTTTCTTGTATGCTACACGCGTGGTTTTAAATAATATGGAAAAAGAGATGAATGAACAGTTTGTAATCTTTGTTCTGCACATTTATTATGTACCCGTTTTATTTATAGGTATCTATTCAATTCGTTGCAAATTTTCTTGCTACTTTCAATACAGGAAAAATCAGGGTGGAGATGAAATGCTGTAACTGCATTGAAAATTAACATTGCTTTGTGTATCAAGAAAGACTGTGAGTGAACTATAAGAGTTTTATTAGCCAATTAAGCTACGAAACTCATGTACATTAAAATATGAATGTAATCCTAGTGCATTTCTAAAATGCGGTACAAGATTTAAAAGGTTTTCTGTTATGCTACGGCACCAGACCGATATACCCAACCTAACATTGTGCATTAGTGTTGCATTGCAGCATATTTTTTAAACCAAAGACCGTATTTAAAGTGATTCCTATGTCGCTTTTGACGCTGATTGCTGTCCTGAGGAATAAAGTACTGCAACACTAAAGAATTTTGATATGGAATGCCGTGTGGATGGATGCATTTGTAATATGTGGCATTGGGTGGATAGCATACTAAAATAAATATTTAATTGAGCATATGAGTTAAACCAAAGTAGCAGATGTTACAAAGATCATTGTCAATTGTTTAAAAACAACGATGTTAGCTTACAAACCTACTAATGAAAAACACAGTTGGTAGCTATCAATTATTTACTTTATCATGTTCAACTTAACTGCTCGTCATAAGCACGAAACAATTTAGGAATGCGTTTTTATATTCAATGCACAAAAGTGGGAATATATTTTTATGCTGACATAAGGTATAAGGAAAATAGTAACATAGGAATCATATGTTTTGTCATTCGTTCATGTAATTTCTGCCAATCATTTCCTTGATGTCTGTTATATAAGCACGTGCGTATTTCTTGCAGTTACATAGTTCATTTAAATACAGCAAGATAAACCTTGAGATGATAAATACTTTTTGTGTCAGTCTTGATAAAGGCTATGGATAAAGATATTTTAAGCAGCAGAATCTTGAGATAATTATTTCTTCACTTACGGACTTTACAGAGACAAGAGCGAGCTTATGAAATCATTCTCGCCTAAAATCTACTGTTACTTTTTAATTTCCAAATTAATAAACTTCAGACTAGATTTAGAAGAAAAGTACCAATTTCCTGGTGTAGGTTGAAAGTATACACACTAAAGTTCATTTTATAGTTAGTTCTTGGCCTGATCTTTCGACTGGTATAAGCTCTGTTATTGTAACTACATTGAAAGTAACTTTAGAGAGTGAAAGCTAAGATATGATCATAAGTAAACGATGACACTTCTTATAATAAATTGACGAGAGCCATTTTATCATAAGTACAATATTCATTTAGGTTGATGATTCCTAATTCTTAAGTTACTCAAGTTAATGCTTTAAATAAACGATGACACTTCTTATAATAAACTATTGGGAGCCATTTTATCCTTTTCTATATTCATTTAGGTTGGTGTTCCCTATTTCTTAAGTATTACACGATAAGTTTAAATAGTGCAGTCTTTATAGCCTAGCTAATTTTTGACGTAACCATATTGTTATTGGCAGTATTTACAACTTTTCAAATGTGATTAAATAATAAAGGCAAAGGCATCTTTAGGCATCTGAACTGTACAACGATTGAAGAAAATCTTATGATGAAATCGTCGTATATGACCCAAATGGACTAGGTTCCTCATGACAAGACGGTATAACATAGAATTGTGTGCAAAATAAGTTACTAAGTATTGTTGACTGAAATGAGTTCACATTTTGAATTGGATTTATTCGGAAAGCTGATGCGTCCCAGAGTTTGTCGTTTTCATTTCAGTGCTGAAAACTTTTCGTAGATATCTGTCTGTCAGTAAGATATCACAATAGAAATAGAAATGACTTGGTCCATAGTCCAACACATCATTTTAAGTTATATGGTTCATGATGTTCGTTTAATAAGCTGGCGGAATGATGCGTTGGAAGGATGAGACTAAGACGAACGAAATGTTTTTGCAGCGAATGATTGTAAGAGTTTGTAGGTAGTTATATTGCGTTTTCAATGTCATTTCTGTAATTATGCATACCTAAGGAAATCAAAACCTCATGTAATGAAAATTCTTGTAATTTAATTATGATTACATGTAGTAAAGATTACCAGTAACGATAAGTACCTACTTTACAAATGCAAATGATAGATTTGCTAAATGTTTGAAAGAAACACGTGTGCTTTCATGTTCCTAACCTGTAAACACAGTAACATCAAAACCAGATTCAATTGAATAGTTTTATTAATGAGGTAAGCGTTCTGTCGAGTTTTAATATCTCGTCTTGCTGACCTATCCTAGATACCTAACATCTATGTAAATTATTTCTTGTCTTGCTGTGCCAACTAACTGGCTGAATGGTAAGCAATGTTACATTGAAGCGGCAAAAAAATAAAACACGACGAGATTCACAGCATTACTTTTTACTATGTCAGTTGTGACGTGTTGCAGAATTGAATTGGAGAATAAATATCAGATTATCCAGCTGCTCTACGGAGTGCTTAACCTTTAAAGTTCACAATAGCAGGGCAAAAGTCATGACCGAAATCGGAGATGGTTTCCACATGCCACGTAGTAAATGTTGATTTGATCTACAATAAAATGTGTGATGTAGCAGAAATAACAGTAGCTATTGTAGTGCAAGTGCAACAAGAGCTCATTAGCTCAGCCAATGTTTAGCGAGCCCACATAAGAGACCTAACTATCCGTTTAAACTAGAATAGTGGAAGTCAAACTGTTTTCCTTAGCATGTGTCTGGTTTCTTTCAGTTGCTTTGCTACAGGCGAAAGTTCAATGATACTACAAACTATGAAATGTGCGTATTTACATACTTAAATTGCTGTACATTTGAAACTGATTGAAACTCGAGTAAACAAGGCAGCAGTATAGCGACCTGAAGAGGAATATTTTAAGCTGAAAGGAAACTTAAATCTATCCATAATGTAAAGAAAATATGCTGTCTTTAATTAAATTATGTTCAAGTGGAAAAGACAGGTCTTCTTGTCTAATAAATCTCATCCGCAGACAAAGGCTTGAATGACAAGAGAACTTTTCTTAATGTTTCTGTCTGCAAAATATTTTTCTATTACAATTTGTGCTAGTAACTATAATTTAAACACAAGTAAAGTAACCTAAAACTGCAGATACTACACTACGGTTGCACTTAAAACACAATGACACCATAGTATGTATCTTTCATTCTGTCTGCATGCATTTATTAGGAAATGCATTTTCTTCTGTGCGGTTGTAGTATGTGAGTCATACGTTGTAGCAAGTTAGTAGAATCCAGCCAAAATATAATTGCTGAAGATAAGGAAAAAAATCTGAAACATCTACACAGTGTATAGTAAACAACATGTATCCCATGTTTTTACAAAAGTGTTTTATATCCAAGAAATTCGTTAAACCTAGAGACTTAGATTTACTGCTTTATTGTAGTACAGATCATGTAGATCGTAATTCTTTAATGTATCTGGAAATAATATTTTTCTTAAACTTTAGACCCTTTATTACTGAGTTACACAAGCACTCCAGACTTTGATCTGTTATTATTGTCTGTTAAATCAACATATGAATAAATAAATATTAAAGCCATCGAAAACCCAATGTTTTAGTTGATCACAGTTTATCATTAACCGTAACCTGAAATAAGTCTTTAAATTATATGCTAGTAATTAAACTATCTACCTATATAGTACATTATTGACAGGAAATATCAAAGAAGTGACTTCGTATTGTGTTAATTGCATGTATAGTGATTAACACGGGTGTTTTCCGGTATATTTCAATCCTAATTATCTTATCCGTGTGTGTGAAAAGGATCCAATGATGGTGTGCATCAGATGAGATGTACAAGCATTAAATTGTGCTATAGCGAATCTCACAGAATCTACTATATCTTGTGTGTACACACTTAATTATTTCTTGAACACAAATAGAAGGTATTTTTTGCAATGTTTGGATAAATAAACTTTTAGGACTGGTGCTGCTAGGCTTAACTAATGTAGAGGATCCACTTGATGAGTGTATTTTAATTTAGATGCTTGGCTATACATTAGGAAACCTCAAAAAGCACTCACCACCAATCTTTTGTAATACCTACTTAGCGTACGTTTGCTATTGCTCGCCATAAATTACTAATACAATTTACACTAGGAAGAAACTTGTATAGGTACATGCAGATGCATGCCCTTTTGCCAAAAAGACAATTTACACAGTTCAGCCAACTCACAATTATCTATACGCTACTTGACAGTTATGCACAGAGTAATACCTACTTCATTTTCTTGTACCAAAATATTCGTCGGTACCTAAAGATACATCTGAGTTAAAAAAAGTAGCAGTTTTTATGGTTGATACAATCTATCTGTGTTGAAATCTTAACCAATTCCAGAGAAATCATGAAGTCGATCCGGTTGAATTATTCTGGCGACCCTCTGACACTTGTGGCAAAGTGTTTACTGTCTTTCGGCTACAAATTCCGGAGTGACACCCGAGATCAGGCAAAAGCTAGTCCACGCCAAACCAGCCCAAAGTGAGACACACTCCCCCGTTTTTGCAATAATCACAAACACTTTAAAGTTCATTTGCTTTTTGCTATTCTCCAAGTCTGTGGTCCCATCTCAGTCCCCATTAAAACGACAAGTACTGCTGCAAGATACATTAGCTTTAGAGATACACATCTTGCATGTTTTGTGTCTCACCATTTGTTTCTAAAATGTTAAAACATAAAAATCAAGGAGAGTTTGTAAATACAAACTGAAATTAGGGACCAAGAAACTTACACGTAGGCCAATGAGCTTTCCTCATCAGATCGGGTTCATTTCGGTGTTCAAACAAATAAATACATACCACAATGCAACATTTTACGACTCCATCTCTTTCCCAGCAGATCATTACCATCAACCAGCGAACGAATAGCTAATGTTGTTTTAATTCATTGTCTCCACATGAGACAATACTTAGACGAGCCAGGAAATTCATTATGCTAAAGTATTGAGGAGTACGAGGAGACGCATCTAGATATTTATATTTGTCCTGCCGAACTATGCGTACAATTACGATACATACCCATCGTGTGTAAATAAAAATACGACTCACACAATGGCATTTGTTTTCAAATGAGACAAGTATTTACAAGACTGTTTTGTACTTGTGCCATTTCAGTTCGCTTCACTTAAATAAACTTCGCAACTATCTGCTATTAGCATACTCTGGTGCCTAATTGCATACGTATAGCTTGTTTGCGCAAGCCAATATTCACTAAAGGAGTTTCAGACCTATTGTCTGCTTACAGATATCTTAATACCAAATAGTAAGCAAAAATACACTCGCGCTAACAGAATGGCACAACAACAACATAAAATCCACAATCAGTCAGTCGATGAAAACACCCAAGATTTAAATATCATCAATGTATTACCAAAATACTTTACTTACATCTTACATTACATGCTCTATATGTACCTTACCTACCACATGATATTTGCAACCAATGATTAATTCCACGAATTTCCAGCCTTTTTTATTCTCGAATTATCAGGTAGCTCTTACTTCACATTTGGTTCCCTCCTGGAGATTCTAAGTAACAAACTTAAGGTTAACATAATTATTTCTGAGAAAATAAGCTCTACTTGGAAATCCCGATACGAAGAACCCGTTTTTTTGCGTCTCATCTTCATCACGACTCTTATGCTAGGCACTTAATTGGACATCTACTTATTCATCTGCACAATTTACCATTATCTATGCAAAGTAATGTAAAACAAATGCTGATGCCAACAAAATTACAAAATCTAAGCAATTAAATTGGGCTAAATGCTATAAAATAAGTTCGCAGACAATGGGACATTAAAAATGAAACTTTAATGTCTATTTTAATTTTGTAAGACAAGACCTTGCAGTTTCACTGAGAGAAAACTTATCTTGAGACGAGGAAGAAAAACAAAGTTTTCAAAACATTATACTAAATAGTTTAAAAAATGAACGCGAGTTACCTCGCAATCTTTTCCATCAGTGATCTATGTCTATTTAAGGTGATCATTATTTACCATACAGCTTAAGCCCACTAATACAGATGAGAGTAACATTTTTATTTCTGTTTCATTCTATTCTTCTGTGGCATATTCAGTAGTGAGATATAGCAGGTGCAACTAAGTGTAAAAATACTTGGGATGAGTATAATGTGTCATAAATATACGTGGTTATTACACATTAAATAATTTAAATGCTGTATTCAAATGTATCCTCCTGAGTTTACAGATGCATAAAATGGTATTTATGCATGCTAAAAGTGATGCTCTGGCACATCTATTCCTAGAATTAGACGTTTACACACATATAGACTAAAGATTAGAGGATTGAAGTCTACTGCTTATATAGATTATCATAGCAAGTAATCGTAGATGTGTAAAGGTTTCTAAAAGTTTGAAAAGCACACTTGTTCAGAAATATCCTGTCTATATCTTTATTGCATGACAGAGTCAAAGTCAAGGTAATAGTTCCAGTATAATGTGTATATGTATCACAATGTGATGACTGCCTAGGGATAAGTTAAAATGTGATGATCAGAGATGGTGAGTAGCATAATATTAATAATCTTAGGTACCACATAGTAACAGCCATGCATCCAAAAAAAGTTGCTTAACCTACGCTATAGTAGATGTTGTGAGTCCAGTAGACTTGTAGTAACTGGTAATGGATTGGAATTCGCAAGAGATCTTTAACGCAAAAACACGGGGTTTTTACCCAGGGAATGACGTAACTATCTATAGAGAGATATCCAGGATTTTCATGTAAATTAATTCTTGTGGAACTTCCATCGTGATTGCAGCCGTCATTTAATTTAATGTCTTGTCAGTAATGCTGTCATCTTCGTCATATAAATATACAGGAGGCTCCCTGTCAGTCTATAACTATTTATAAGCTACTCTGCTTTCATGTGTAACTTATTATAGTAGGTTTAAAATATAAATCAAAAATTTCATCAAAAAAGAACGCCTCCAGCTTAACTGGCAGGGAGAGCAGACGAAAAATTTTATTTCTTACTCCTTCCGACCGAATGATGATGTTTCTCTGCTATATAGGTTTATTTATACGAAATGTATGGTGCTTACTTAAAATAATTGGTACGTAGTACATACACATAGAGATCAGGTACATGGCACATTGGCACTTTTTATGCTAGTTGTCTAGTAAATACCGGTTAGACCTAAATGCATGTTTTCTCTTCTTATATTGAAGTCAAAGTCAAGGAGAGCCGGTTATGTATAAACTGGGTTTCGTAGATGCAAAATGGTTGGGGTACCTGGCAGTTAATATTTACCTACGTAGGTATGTTACTACGAAAAAGGCATTATCAACCTTCACCTAATACCAAGATGTTCATTCATAATTGAGAAATACTCGGACGGGTATATCCCCATTGTGATTTTTATGATGATTCTTTCTTCTGCCAACGTGCATACGAACGAAAGGAGGATCTTTGCCAGACATGGTATATTACGTTATTATAATATGCATAAGTATTACAATTGAGTAGAGCATGTGTAGCATATCTCTTTGACAAGGCTAGTATGGGGTATGGTATGGCATTGTTAGAGAATACCCAATTTTTTTTGTTAACTACTGTCACATATTTGGAACAAGTTTTAGCAAAGTCTTAATAGTTCTGCCCAAGAGTTTGGACGCTCTTGATGGTTTTAATTTTCAGTCAGCAATAATTGCGTGCATTTAATCGAAATAGTTTTCCTTTATTTAGGATATTGTATAAGATGAAATTTTCTATTCTTGTATTTTGTTTTACTAATTTAATCGGATTCAATCTGGGCAGTAATCCTGAAAGCGTCGTCGAGTTAAATGGCGCGGAAAAACAAATAGAAGTCCTGGACGCAGACGGTAAATTTATTGTAGAATGGGTGGTGAATTTCGAGCAGAAGAAAGTGGTTTTCGAAGTGAGTGCAGAAACAACGGGTTTCGTCGGGTTTGGTCTTTCCGAAGGAGGCGGGATGACTGGGGCTGATATAGTTATTGGTGGCATCTATCCAAACGGCAGCTCTTATTTTGCGGTATGAAAATTATCTGTCTAAATCACATAATCTACAATCTCACTCTGAGCTCAGTGTCAAGTTTGTTATTGTTGCATGAGCTTTCTCATCACATTATTGTTATTAAATGGTCTCACGCCAAACGAAGCCGAACCTAGATCCACGCTGCGGTGGCTCAATGCAAATTAATTTGCAATTTTCAGAGCGATTTTCCTGCACAATGGAGAGACTTGGTCTACTTCCATTTCCATGTAGAAGCATATCATAATGTATTTATGTGACTATGTGATTATTCGCAGGATTACCACGGGACGGGAGACAAAGCGCCGGATGTAGATGCAAGGCAAGACTGGGAACTCATTAGTGCATTTGAGAATTCAACTCACACTTTCCTAAAAATTTCACGCCCGTTAGATTCTTGTGATCCTCACGATGTTCCCATTACCGTAAGTCCATACTCAACGCGATGAGAAACGTATTTTTTTATTTATGTTTACAGAATCTAGGTAATTCCATTTCTTGGATAAACTTAAATGAACTTAAATGATAAGTTATTATACTGCAGTACCAGAATGGCATAATTTTTCATTTCCTATGTGTTGTGTATCATTTTCTGGATTCGTATTTTTGGATTCATGTTTTGAATTAATGCAATCTGTTTCATGTGTCAAGTATGGTGAGAAAGAGCATTGCCCCTACTACATTTAGTAGAGTTATCATATATCAATAGAATCAGCGCTACTGAGAAATCGCACATAAAGTGTTGACATCTTAATTGGAAGCATACATTAAGAATGTTTGTTCTTTCTTTTAGAATGATACGATAAGTATGATATGGGCCATTGGAGATACAGATGATGTCACATACCACTTGGGAAAACGAGGAACTATCGCTGTGAACCTTTTGGATCCTCCAAGTCCTCCGGTGGATGTTTCTAGCTTTAAAAACTGGCAGTTGACAGTGGACATGGCTATGCCTAACAAATCCTACTCCTATTGGTGTACCATTTACAAAAGTCCAAAGTTCTCCGGGAAAAACCATGTTGTTGGGGTATTGTGCTACATTTCTTATTTTCTTTCCTTCAAATGGTTAATGACGAATTGCCAAAATCTAGTATAAAAATACACACTGAGACAAGTGTCTAATATTTGTAGTTTGTCGACGATAATATTCTTGGGCTGTTCGTTAATATTTATCCACCTATACATAGATAGGTACAGACATTTTGGTTTAGTGTCACAAGATACGTGGGCATATGTGATATTTATGACTATTTATGTATGTATTCCGTATTTATATGTTTCAGTCTATGTAATGAAATCTTTATGTTATGACTTTATGACTATCAAGTGTGAATATTACTATTTCTTTCGCCACTAAATCAAAACCGTATTAATTAATCCACTATTCAATGTTACAGTTCAGACCGCTATTGAAAGGACCTTTGGCTGTAAAACATACACATCATTTTGTCGTTTACAAATGCTCTGCTCCTCCCGGTAGCTCAGCAGCTGGGACATTCGGTCCATTCAGCGATGAACCTGGCGATGAATGTTATTCTCAACAAAGTATGGAGCACAGGCCAACGCAGCTCTGTGCAGATTTCTTATTTGTCTGGGGTTCCGGTGGAAAAGTAATAGAAATTAATCAAAATTACAACCTTTCCATAGTATTAACTAACATATTATGTAATAGGTACTATTTTTAAGACATAAATGTATGGGATTCGCTTTAAGATTTATAGCTTATGCGTAGGGAAATGAAAGAGGTGTGTGCGACTTGTTTTAAAGATAGTCGAGCAATCTAAATGATAGTGAATCATCAGCAGATATTTTAAGATCAAAGCTAAATTTACACCCCGGCTTAAGACAACTTGACAACCGAAAGAAAGTTAAGCCGCTGTGTGTTTAAGCTATTTGTCCTCAAATATGATTTTTTGGCTTTCAAGGTCAAGTTCATGCCTTGTGAATTACACGTTTACGGTTGGAGAAATTATTTATGAATCACACCACATCATTAGTATCTTGTCGAGAACTATCCTGCTAGATTAATATCTGATGCGTTGCACTTTTGTGCGACTTTGTTTTTGCTACTTTCAAGTATCTGAAAATCCTTTCAACATGTGATAGTTATTACTACTTAATGACATTTTTTTGTTTCTGTGACAAGACTTGCACAAGACACGATTTCGCAATTTTAAACAGCGCTATTTTAGCTAGTGGATGCTTTATACATTGTTTAGTGTGCTAGAAGGTCGTAAAACTAATATTACATAAAGGATTAGTTTCATTAGTTTGAACTTGACTTTTTTGTAAGGAATGACTGCGGCAGTCATAATTCAGTTAGCGAACCGTTGATTTATCTTCCAGGAGCTTCTACTGCCTGAACATGTAGGTTACCCGGTCGGAGAAGAAAAAGATGAATATTTTATGCTAGAGATCCACTACGATAACCCTGAGGTCCTCGCAGATGCTCGTTTCGAAACAGGCGTAGAAATATTTTACACTGAAAAATTAAGGTAGTTTCATTTATTATTAGATTTTTCTCTATAATTTGTAAATAAGTTACTAAATCATCATTTTTTAGAACCTGTTGACTAGATTAACATAAATTTGCATTGATTTATCATATTTCCAGGAGGTACGATGCGGCAATGATGACAATTGGACACACAGTGCAAGCTTCTCTGCTGATACCACCAAAGACGCTAGATCATATGATAGTGGGCCATTGCAGTTCGGATTGTACTAACATTGCCATCCCTCCTAAAGGAATAAAAATCTTTAATCTCTTGCTCCATACGCATTTGGCAGGTGCTCATCCATAAAAAACATTTTTACTGCCGAATTCATAGTAAACAACAATATTTTATGAACAGTTTATGTTAATACGTAGTTTTACGCTTAGTCTTAGTAGCCATTTCATTCGCGGTTCGTGACTACCGTGACTATTTCCAAAATCGAAAAATAATTAATTTGAAAATTTAGGAAGAAAAATGAAACTGAGACAATTCCGTAACGGAACTGAGCTACCTTGGGTGTCCAATGATGACAGCTACCATTTTAACTATCAGAAAAATAGGCCATTGAGAGAAGAGAGGGTTGTACTACCCGGAGATCATTTAACATTCGGTAGGAACATTTATGTACAAAATTGTTGTGATAAAAAGCACGAAATGTGACAGTGTGAATGTGTCACTAGGGCTTTAAATGAAAAACTAAATCCGGTTTGTTCTCTTTTTCTAGAATGCACTTATGATACAACATCCAGGTCTACTGTTACTGTTGCTGGCTATTCCACCAAAGACGAAATGTGCGAAACATTTATTTGGTATTATCCCAGAGTTGGACTAGAAAGTTGTGCTAGTACTTACCCTATCGAAAAACTCTATGGAAGATTTGGCATTAAAGATGTAGAATGGTAAGTTTCAAAATCTAAACATCTGTATTGATATTTTTCCAATGCATAATTTGACTGGAATGGTTATCAGGGGTGAAGGATTAGATGGTGGATCTCAACCAACAATTCGGCAACCGGCTTATATGGCCAACCGAACTTTCGAACAAGCTCTCTCTGAATTTGTAGAATGGACTCCGGATCTAAAGAAAGAAATTCAGGAACAGCAGCACTTTGCAGATCATACAAGTGTATGCAGTGTCCGTCCCCGTACCTTACCCGAAGGTTATGACCCAACAGAATCAACCGAGGAGGAAGAAGAACCTGACAGATTCACCAATTATCCCAAAATTGAGTCAGTGTATAAACCAGTTACAGAATGCAGTGATGAGAATGCAATTGTAATGTAAAGTTCATTTCCTATACTCTTTGTGATCGAGAATTTACCACTAATTTACGTTAAAATGAAATTAGAAACATAGTCTGCATGTGATTCATCCACAAATACTGACTTTAATTTTTGCCTGCACACAAGAGTTCATTGTTTCATTGTTTCTCGATTTAAATGTTATCATGTGTGTCATACTTTAACTTGCTTTAACCTATGTGTACTTAGCAGTAGAAGAATTGAATGTTTGAATTATGTTGTCTCCTTGCTGTAATTCATTCTTTTTTATCATAACTTAATGGCTCATTTAAATAGTTTCTCCCACGCTAAGTGACAATGAAGCAGTTCTGCTGGAACGTGTAATATTTATTCTACTGCAGTTCTATAACTAATTACAAATTCTTGTGTTATCATAAGAATACTAATAAATTGCAACTGTTCCTAAAATATGGTTTAGACATTCCTTCTCCACCATTTATGCTCTCAAGGGTTCAATATGTGCATACTAATGCTACATACTTACAGTTTATTGTTCAACCTATCAAATATAGGATGAGATTAACCTAATTTGCTTGACATATTACTGCAAATTCTTATAACATCGAATTAAATTACCTACGTAATAAGTATGCATACAAATTACAATGACGGAACCAAAACGGTTAGCGAGTACCTACCTATAAAATATTACCGAGATTAAGTAACACATTTATAATACCAAATACCATGAGTTCCAACATGGTTGTAAAATTTCGGATGTCGGGTTTCACGGAAATAAAGTTTGCTTCTAACTTTAGTTTACTCTGCTATTATGTGGTAAAAATTGACAGTTAACAATAACATTATATTATATTATATCTAAGTTATTTATTTATGTAGAAATGTTTCGAAAACGGAGTACCTCCTCGGCCTATACGAAATGGAGTTAATGAACTAAGTTGAGATTATTACATTTTCGCATGGAATCAATAGAAATGATATAAAAATGTTTTATGACCGCATGTAAATGGTTTGTCTAATGCCCTCAGTATATTATGATGTCGCTTTTGAGTTCAAAGCTGTCAAGTGAACGTGTTAGCTTGACACGTTGATTAAGACAATTGCAGCAGTAAGAGCCGAAACATATGGGTCGGGCGGGATCCGGGATGATGTTAAGTGCAAAACATTCTGAAACACTGACTCTTTGGTTGGTTGTTGAGAAAAAATCAATTACTCCACTTCCACTTACTGCAGACAAATTATTATAGGAGTGTAGTGGTTCTCTCGGGTTATATTTATGTGTGCTCATAAGTATATGTGTGACAATTAGGACATTAATGATCTAATTTTTAATGCATTAAGGAATCCATGCAGCACAGTTACCCACATTAAATATGGAATGCTCTTTGATCCTTAGTATTTTATACATGAATATACTTGTACCTAACAAACGCATATTATTTACTTAAGTATAGTGGAATGAAATTCGAAAGACAAGACAGCAGTTGACCGACTTTTTGTTTATGTGTTCCATTTAGAGCGTGTAATGTGAATGTTAATGCGTAGAATGCTCATAAAAAGTCGCCTCGACAATTCATTAACTCATTAATATCTCAAGATTGCACATTATACAACACTTTTAATCTCCAATCCATACAGACTAAGTAAAACCCTTAAGCCCTGAGTAAACTTATGCTTTACAATTACATACTAATGCTACTAATCTTCAAAACTACAATTACACACACAACATGCTGTAGTACATAGCAAATAGGTCAACCTCAGTGCATTTCTTTTTGGTGACACGGCTGCTGGTAACAGATTGCGAGGCATTGCACCGTCTATCAAGAGACCCGACCCGCCCCAAAACAACTACACACCAACAATTAAATTCTTGAGCCGTCAGAAAACAAATTCTTCTCTGGGTGAAACGGGAATAGAAATTGAAAGCGTGGAATTAACGAAACAGTAGGATTTATAGAAGGACAATGATAAACCCGTATGTGTCACACGTCAAATTAAACATCCGGTATTATTAACTCACTTTCTGTTGTACTCGACCTGAAAATATCAAGATGTGATGTCACTCTATCCCTTCTGCAATATGCACTTCTTCACACCCGTTTTGAATGCTTGCCAACTTCTTGGCATTGCTTTTTACGGAAAAGAATCGTAAACTTAAGCAGACCTAATTTTATCAATAATAATTCCCTATCTGAGCACAATTACACTTAAGTCCGTTTCAGGATAATAGTAGTTACCATTTATACTTGTGCACCAGTTTAAAGAAAGTACCTGCTTTTGATTTAGTTTAATTAATTACCTTAAATAGATACTGTATCCATTGCCCTTTGCATAACTCAACTCCTGAATCTATTTGCACGTGTAATCTTCCTTACCTGCTAAGTAAAAAAATAGTTTACACAAACTAAACACAAACTCATCCAGCTAATGCATTCCATTGTGTATATAATAAACTGTCAAAATAATATTATTCCCGTTTTAAACCTTCTCTTTACTCTATTTATATGCAAATTTTTACGCAGTAGCATCACAAAAGTGGCACAGGGTTCCTTGGATGATATAATAATGTATTTAGGTACGTTGTATAAAAATAGGAATATTTTTTGCTGAATAGATACAAACCTTACTTCTTCTATTACTCAGATTAGTTTAATTTATA
>JABASH010003090.1:0-17652 GCA_019776445.1 Tomocerus maximus | reverse complement strand
GTGTATTTCAAGGTATAATTCATCAATTATCCTTAAATATAAAAGATAAAGGATTTTTTCCTACACTTAACAAATCTTCTCTAGCTTTTCATGCCGAACTAAAAAGTGACAAAATCCTTTTAGCCTCCCTATTGGAAGTTTCTCACATCTCCTCACTGCAAATTCAGGTAAAAGCTTTAGAAGAGCGCATTTCTTCTCAAATACAAGCTGTTATTTCTTCTAAAAAACAAGGCTCGTTTTTTTCAGACATATCTTGGGAGAAACAAACAGAGGCCTTACATGCAGAAATAAAAGCCTCAGAGCTCCCTTCCTATTTACTCGAAGGAATACTTCCTCAAATATCTTTACAAAGGCTATGTGGTCCTACTATAGAGCTTAACTTAAATGCAAAGCTACTGGCTAGAAATGGCCCTTTATCTGTTGAAATGCTCTCTCCTTACTCTTCTTTTTCTTTACAAGGACAGCTACAAAGAGAAGCAATTACATTAGACAAACCTCTCTACTGTCAACTAAGCAAAGAAGCGGGGGCTTATGTCTTAGAAGAAATTTTTTCCAGTTTACAACCTAAAAATCCCATTTCTATCAAGATTACAGCTGGAGAAACCCTTTCTTTCTCCTATCCATTTCTCTCTACACAGTGGGTAATTCCCACTCTAGAAATAGAAATGGGAAAAGTACTTTACCATAAGCAAGGCTTTACTTCCTCTTTGTTTAATTTATTAAAAATACACCAATTTGACACAACTGTTATATGCAATCTTTGGATAGCACCCATTACAATGCACGTAGATAAATCTCTGATTACAGTGGAAAGAGTAGAACTCCTATTAGCTGATCTATACGAAATAGCTATTTGGGGAAAAATGAAAGATCATTCGCTTAAAATGAAAGTTGGCTTACCTACTTCTACCTTAACCAAAGCCTTTCAAATTCCTAATCTTCCCGATGATTACGTTTTAGCTCTTACATTAGAAGGTAATATAGAAAACCCAGAAATCAATTTAAAAAAAGCTGCTGCTAAAATTGCAGCCTTATTTATTTGCCAACAGAATAAAAACCCATTGAATATCCTTTTCCCGCCATGTAAATCTTTGCAGAAAACTTCAATCCCTCCAGCAAAACACCCTTTTCCTTGGGAACAGAGAACTGCATTTGCAAAAAAAACAAATAGCAAAAGGTTCAAACAAGATGATAAACCATTAGAACAACTATTAAAAGTGATACGCTAAGAAGCCCCATGTGAATGAAGCAAATAAACAACTAAAAAGATACCTATAGAAAAGACGAACAGTGCAAGCAGCGCGTTAAGCCAAGTTGAAGACTGATAAATGTCGCTATTAATCTGTCTTTCTGTTTTTTTAAATTTAAAAAACGCAAAGATACAAAGTATAGCTCCCATACTTACCAAAGATATACCGAATAAGGAAGAATATCCTTGCGAAGTTAAATGTAAAGGTCTTGGCTCTCCTAAAAAAGATGCTATTTGTTGCGTGAAAAAAGAAAACCTTCCAACAACAAACCCAAATGCCATTATTCCAAGATTAGTTCTAATCCATGCCAAGAAAGTTCTCTCATTGGCCAAATGATCCGCGCGATTGAAGCTTTTTGCAGGTTTTTCAGGGTACTTTTCTACCATATGTTTCTTCTTTATAAAGAAGGAATATGTTTACTGCAACGAGAGAATCAAATAGGAACCATGAAAGTATAGCTAGAAGTAGCTTAGCTGTAAGGTTTGAAATAATTTCGCTCGCGAGAATGCCTGATTTAATCTTTCGAATCAATTCCTAATCCTACAGACAGGTTAGATTGAGAATCAAAGTCTACTAGTAACATGCACTTGTTGTGAAATTTAGCTAAACAATCGCCAATATGCAAAGCTTATTGAAGTCTTACTAGCACCGTCCTTTGAACAAGCAAAAATAAACGTTACATCATGATGCGGTTCCTTCGCTAAGGATTTGATCCTACAAGACTTATTTAGCAAGTCAATAAATATACATGTGTGCTCGTTACATAAATGTGTAACGAGTACACATTAAGAGAGAACTTAGAATACAAATTTTCTTAGTGATTTAGACAATCAATGCTGCTCAGCGCTATCTGTAAATAAAACTTTACTTAATCTTTTTCTATCATTAATCTCTATTTAAAAAAAAGAGGAATTGCAAGACAAAATATCAGTTAGGTTATGTATAAAGCATATGGCAGGAATTATTATGTCATTATTCTACCACACAAAAAAGTTGATCATCAACTTGCAAACAGCTCAATATGGAAGCTCTGTTTTTTAAAACTTTAAGAGGAGTATATGTCTATTTCACCTATAACATCATCTTTACCTGGACCATCATCAGCTAATTTTTCATTCTTTCCTGATGAAGATGAAAATCTAACAGTTTCTTCAAGTCAAAAGATCTCTTTAAAAGATCGGATTAAATCTGTTATAGATCGTTTGGGTTACAAAACATATTCGGTTTTTAACCCGCCTCTTATAATGCCTCTAGGGTTTGCAGAAGCGCATTATGAGGTGACTAAAAAAAGGTTTTGTCCTATACACAAGATAATATAGGAACTTGGGGACCTGATTTAGAAATAAAAAATGTAGATCTATATGCTGATCCTGAATTTCGTAAAGAAAAAGTAAAAGCATATGCTGACAGCCTTATTAATGTTAATGAAGAATTTCCTCAAGGCCCAGATGAAGAATTCTGGCTTATAACGTCTTTTTGTGAGGAAGAATTACATGAACTCTATAAAAAAGAACCCAAATACTTAAGAAGGCATATTCCCTATGATCTTTGGATGCTTAAGGGATATAATAAACCCATTTTAGCTAGGCATAAGAAAGAATGGGATCAACTATCGCCCTCTGAAAAAGCAGAGAAGATTTTTGGAAAACGCAGAAAATATGAAGTTGCAGCGGGAGTTTCTGTTGCGACTGTTTGTTTTTTTTATGCCATTACATCTCGCTTTATCAGCGATTGCAATCACCGCAACAGCCATCTATGTTTTAAAGATACAATAAATAGGAGATTTTCTACATGATATTAGAAAAAATCAGAACTACTTTTCCAGAAACCAACCGAACGCAAGAGCAAGATCTTCTGATTGGATCTGCCTGCTTAGCTTTAACGGATAAAGAAAGAGACTCCATAGAAAACCTTAATTTTAATAGATACCATTCTAGCCTTAACGAGAAAAAAAGAAAGGATCTATCCGTTAAAGTAGCTGAAGCAGTTGCTAGAGCTCAAATGTGGGGAACGGCCAGTGGATTTGCAACAGGTGGTGTTGCAGCAGGAACATCTGAGATCTTCAATTTTATCCGATAAAGATGATTGATCTAGCTCAGGAGTTTCTAAATACAGCTGCTAAGCCACCAAGATTACTAAAGAGAGTTATATAACCTTATCTCTTCTTATACTGAAGAGGAGAGCACAAACAAGGCTTATAGTAAAAGCCTTGTTATGTGTACTAATCGGATTCTTAAGCGATGGTAACTTCTTTGCAGAGATATACATCTTGGATTGCATGCAGAATTTGCACGCCTTCTTTAAGAGGTCTTTGGAAGGCTTTTCGCCCAGAAATCAAGCCCATACCGCCAGCTCTTTTATTAATAACAGCGGTTTCTACAGCTTGACTTAAGTCATTTGCTCCTTCTGAAGGCCCGCCTGAATTAATTAAACCCACTCGGCCCATATAACCATTTGCTACTTGGTAACGACACAGGTCGATCATGTGATCAGAACATAGTTCTGTATACATTTTTTCTGTTTGCTTACCAAATTTTAACGCTTTAAAACCACTATTGTTTACAGGTAATTTTTGTTTTACAATATCCGCTCCAATTGTAGCTCCTAAATGGTTTGCTTGACCGGTTAAATCAGCTGCTTCATGAAAATCTTTATCAGCTGTTTTAAAAGCTGGATTGCGCAAATAGCACCATAAGACAGTTGCCATACCTAAATCGTGAGCTAGTGCAAAAGCTTGGGATACTTCTTGTATTTGCGTACGGCATTCCGGTGAACCAAAATAGATCGTTGCCCCTACAGCAACACAACCCATATCATAGGCCTGTTCCACATTTGCAAACATGGTTTGTTCAAATTTGTTAGGATAGCTCAATAGCTCATTATGGTTTAATTTCAGCATAAAGGGAATTTTGTGTGCATAACGACGCGCAACCATCCCTAGCACCCCCAAGGTAGAGGCAACAGCATTGCATCCCCCTTCAATAGCTAACTTCACAATATTTTCAGGATCAAAATAATCGGGGTTTGCAGCAAAAGAAGCCCCAGCTGTATGTTCTATTCCTTGATCTACCGGTAAAATGGAGAGATAGCCGGTTCCTCCTAGGCGTCCTGCTTGAAACATCGTATTTAAACTATTTAATACGCGATTATTGCGATCAGATTGGAAAAAAATGCGATCGACAAAGTCAGAACCTGGCAGATGCAAACGCTCCTTAGGAATCTTACAAGTGTGATTCAGTAAATCTTTAGCTTTTTTACCTAATAGCTTTTCAATATGAGCAAGCGACATAGAAGAACCTCTAGATTTTAAAATTTTTAAAAAAGACGACTATATATAAAAAAACAGCTTTTTTAAAGGATTTTAAGACCTAAAAGGAAAAAATCTGCAAATTTTAACCTTTTATTATGATAAAAAAATTTATTTTTGCAGGATTTGTTCAATCTCCTCTAAGCTTTTTCCCTTTGTCTCAGGCACATATCTAAGCACAAACCAAAAAGCTATTAAGCTAATTACGCCATAAAGAAAAAAAGATCCTCCAATTCCAATAGAAACTAATAAATTAGGAAATGTCAATGAAACAAAATAATTACAGAGCCAATTGACAAAGGTAGCAAGGGTCATTGCTTTACCGCGCACCTTTAATGGATAGATCTCTGAGAGTAACACCCAGGTGATTGGACCTAAACCAACAGCAAAAAAAGCAACATACGCCATTAAGCTAATGACAGCCATCTCATCAATTAATGAAGAGCGTAAAAAGGAAGTAATAGCAAGAGAACACAAACTAACCACCATTCCTGCAATTCCTATCAAGAGCAACCTTCTTCTTCCTATACGGTCTAATAGCCAAACAGATATAAGTGTAGCTAATACATTAATCACACCAATAGACAAAGTAGCAAATGTAGCGCTAATAGCGGATGCATACCCCGCTCCTTGAAAAATGCGAGGTGCGTAATAAATCACCGTATTAATCCCTGTAATTTGTTGAAAGGCGCTAATGAAAAGCCCTATAAATAAAATAGTGTGTAATTTAGAGGAAAATAAAAGCCTCCATGCTTTTTTATCCCTGAAGCTAGCCGAATGTTTCATTTCACCAATATGACTCTTCCAGTTTTGATCTAAATGCAGTCTCTCTAAAACAATAATAGCAAGATGAGATTTGCCATTTTTAAAAAGCCAACCAGGAGATTCCGGCGTAAAAAACAGAGCAAGTAGTTGAATCACAGCAGGCAGGCTGCCAATAATAAACATTTCTTGCCAATCTGCTTTTTTTGCATAAATGTAATTAATGACATATGCTCCAAGAATCCCAAGCGTAATGAACAATTGATAAGCAGAAACAATCGCTCCTCTAGATTTAGGAGGTGCAATTTCAGCGAGGTACAAGGGCGCTGTTACAGAAATAACCCCAACAGCTATCCCGCTGACCACACGCCCAAATAGCAGCATAAAATAAGAATGCGATTCTGCTGTAATCCAAGAGCCCAAAATAAATAAAACAGCTGTCAGCATAATCGCCCATTTACGCCCTAAGCGATCGGCTAAATACCCTCCTATTAAGGCCCCTACAAGAGCTCCTAGTAAGATGATGCTAACCAATACTCCTTGTTCTGCAATAGATAGATGGAAAATCGGAGATAAAAAAATTAAAGCCCCTGAAATAATGGCTGTATGATATCCAAATAATAATCCCCCTAAACAAGCTATTATCACAACAAAGATCATATATCTGCTTAAACGCTGCTTATGAACCATTACTCTGTCTCTTTTTTTTGTAGTGTCTTTTTCATAAGTCGATGTGGAATACCAATTTTTTCAATGGTAGGGCCTTCTGATTCATAGCCCATTTGCTGATAAAACCCTTCTACTTCTTTATATGCATAGAGATACACGTAATAAATACCTTTTTTTTCCAACCCTTTTTCTAATGTACAAAGTAATTTGCGGCCAAATCCTCTTCCTTGATACTCTTCACTCATGACCATTTGGTACATGCGTCCCTTAATTTCACTTTCTGGCGAGAAAGAAACCGAGCCCACTACTTTTTTGCTGTCTAAAGCAATTAGATGCAAACTGTTTATCTCCTCTGGTATTTCCTCGGTTTCTGGAGCTAAACCAAGTGGTTTATGCAACATTTCCCAACGTAGCATCTTTGCTGAACCATATTCTACATTGTTAATAGTAATCCATTTGAATTTCATAAGACACACACTCCTTTTATAGATAAAGAGTTTCTCTTTTTGCACCATACAATAAAGTAGTATTTTTATAAAAAGATGTAACTAGCAAATTCTGAGAAGAAAACTCTTTAAATAATCCCCTTCTGGATGAAATAAAGAAATAGGATGATCTGGTGTTTGAATATGTTTGGAAAGAATAGATACAGACCGTTTCACATCAGCAGCTGCTTGAAAAAGCAACTGACGAAATAAAGTCTCATTAATGAAATAAGAGCAAGAACTACTCAGTAATAAGGAATCATAAGGCATTTTAACCAAACTTAGGCGATTGATTTCTTTATATCCAAAGCAAGCGTTATTTATGTCTTGTCTTCTCTTTGCAAAAGCAGGAGGATCTAAAATTACTAGGTCAAAAGGCAAATCCTTTTGCCGTAAATATTCGAATGCATCTGCTTGGATAATGGTATGCGACTCTATGGGAAGTTTATTTAATAAAGTGTTTTTGTAGGCTAGCTCACAGGCTTTTTTACTCACATCTACGCTAGTTACATGTTTAGCACCAGCTAGTAGAGCAAATAAAGAGAATCCCCCGGTATAAGAAAAGCAATTTAAGACTCTTTTACCCTTAGCATAACGAAAAATCAATTGGCGCATCTCCCTTTGGTCTAAAAATAAACCGGTTTTTTGTCCCTCTTCAGGGGTAACATACATAGATAAGCCATTTTCTTTTACAACTAGCTCTTGAGGAACTTCTCCAAATAAAACTGCCCTCTTCTCTTCCAAACCTTCTTGCAAGCGCGCTGAAGAAACGGATTTCTCTAAGATCCCTGTAATATGGGGAAGTTTTTTTAACAATAAAGAGAGAATTTTTTCTTTTAAACGCTGCATGCCCCAGGTATTGATTTGCATAACAGCTATAGTGTCGTAGATATCAATGATAAGGCCTGGAAGCTCATCTGCTTCAGCATTTACTAAACGAAAACAATTTGTTGTTTTTTGGTAAAATACCTTTTTCCGCAATTCAATAGCCCGATCTAAGTGCTTATCCAGCATGGCATCCTCTAAATCGTCATCAAAAGTTAACACCCTTGCTGCAAGAGAATTATTTTTATGAAAGTAGGCTTGCGCTAAATATTGTCCAGAAGAGCTATAAACTTCTAAAATCTCGCCTTGTTCAAACTCTGGCAAAGAAGCAATAGCTCCAGAAAAGATCCAAGGATGTCGATATAAAAGAGATTTTTCCCGGCCAGGTTTTAAGATAGCTCGTTTTTTCATACAACCATATTAAGCGAAGTTTTTTTCTCTAAGGAGCGAATGGCTCTTCCAATCAAATCATAATCAGCGACATCTGTTATTTCCACTTCATATAGCTCAGGTATATTTTTTACCCTGCGAGCGTCATTGATAATTACCATACCATCCATGTCTGGCGCTTGCCCAGAAAACCTTCCACATAAAAGATAGGGCGAATCAGGATGAGTGCCTTCTATGATAACAGGTATTTTTTGTCCTATGTATCTTTGGTTCCTTTGAACAATAAGCTGCATTTGCGCCTTTGCTACTCTATCAAAACGAGCCTGTTTTACTTCCTCTGCTATATGACCTGACAGCCTTGCAGAAGCGGATTGTTCTTCGCAAGAGTACTTAAAAATCCCGATATGATCGATAGGGTGTTTTTGGATAAATTCAATAAGTTCATCCACCTCTTCTTCTGTTTCCGAAGGAAACCCAACCATTAAGCTTGTACGAATGACCACATTCGGAAGATTCTTGCGTAAGCTTTCTACTGTTTCTATAATCTGCTGCTTGGAAGTTTTTCGTTTCATAGCTTTTAAGATTCGATTACTAATATGCTGAATGGGCATATCTAAATAAGAGCAGATCCTCTTATCAGCTTTCATTAAAGCAATTAATCCATCTGTAATCTCATCAGGATAAAGATATAGCAACCGTAACCAAAAAGAGCCCTTCTCAGATAAAAGAAGAGAGATTACATTTTCTAGGCCTTGTTTATCGGCTAGGTCTTTGCCATAATCTCCTAAATCCTGAGCAATTAAAATCACTTCTTTTACACCTTGAGAAATAAGAGCACGAAATTCTTTAAGAATTTGAGGCATAGGTTTACTACGCAAGCGGCCTTTAATCTTAGGGATAATGCAAAAAGAGCACTGTTTGGCACACCCTTCTGCTATTTTCAAATAAGCATAATGCTTTGGTGTAGATAGCTGTCTTGGTATCTCACCCCATTCTAAATAGCTACGAGCATTAGATATCGCTTCTCCAGGACTATCAGCTGTAATGGCTTCTAGAATTTTTTCTACATCTCCAGAGCCTAAAAAATAATGAATGTGAGGAAATTGCTTCTTTAGCAGCTCTTGATGTTTTTGCACCATGCAACCAGCCACAATGACCTTTGCCTCTGTTTTTTTTTCTTGGAAAAAGTTATGTACTGAATCGATAGACTCTTGTCTAGCAGAGGCTAAAAATCCACAAGTATTAACCACTAGAAAATCTGCTTCATTAAGCTGATCTGTAATCTGATAGCCAGCCTTTAGCACCATGCCTAACATAACCTCGGTATCCACTAGGTTTCGGGCACACCCAAGACTGGTAAAGTGAATTTTATTTTTTAATGTTTTTAGCTGAGAAGGGTATTTCATGATTTTGCCTTAGTAAACTTTAAGAATTATCAATAAAGGCAGAATTTCCTACCAGTTCTTATTATTTAAATAAATGATTTACCAAAAATCAGGTTGTGTTAAGATTAGGTTAATATTAAATATTAATCACAAATTAATTACAATTAATTACATTTTAAATTATAATTAATATCGATATTGAATTATAAACAATATAAAAGGATAATTATGTCAACTTTAATACAAACAAATAGGTTCGCACCTCCCGCATCATATGAGGAGGCAATGGCAAAAATAATTCAACCAACGGCTCCTGCTCTATCACTAGAAGACGCTCTTGTAGAGCTTGGACTAAGCTCTGGAAATGCGCGTATAAGAAATATTGCTCAATATCATATAACCCCTAAACAACCCAACCTAGCAACAAAATTAAAAATTTTTTTTACTGAAAAATGGACTGCAACTAAAGCATATCCTCAAGCAGGTGCAAATAAAGTAAAAAATATTTTTTACTCTATTTACCATCATCCAACCATTCCTTACATCGGAGCCGGTCTATTAGGAGCAGCTACAGGCTTACTCATGGGCTTAAGCATTCCTGCAGGGTTTATGCTAGGTGTTACTGTAAAATGGGGAAGTATAGGTTTAGATAAAGGGCTAAATGTTATCAATAGCGCTACTGATCGAGTATTTAACTGGATTAAAGGTTCCAAGTCACAAACAGAAGATACCTCACAATCCTCTTTTAACCAGACGGTTAGAATGGTTCCAATTGCCGTTTTCAGCTTCTCTTTAGGGTTACATTCCTATCCTCTTGCTTTAGCTGCTAAAGTCGCTGCTGCTGCTGTGGTTGTTACAGCCGGGGCTTTTGCAATAGGAACCACTGTACACGCATAGTAGAGCTTAAATTTAATGGAGATTTTTTTGAAAAACCGCTGTATTTAATCTTTGATTATCCTACTATAAGCTGATCTTTTTTAAGAATATAGGTCGGCTTTTTTTCATGCAAAATTTTTTTTTAAAAAGAGTAGTAAAAATTGTCAATCTTTAATGAAATACCACTTTAACCAGGAGAAATTATATGACAGCCCCAGCAAGCGCATCATTTTTAAGTCAGCCATTTACAACGTCTTTTAATAAGCAAACCAATATAAAGGATTATCTAATCGGTCAAACCACTTTTAGCACAGCCTTTGGATTTTTTGTCTGCTCCCTTCCTTTTTTCCAATCAGCAGCATTAGGCTTGGCAACTGAAGGTTGCCGGTACGTAACAGACAAAGCGATTGCGCAGCTCTCTGCTAGACACCCCTTTATCAGAGAGAATAGAACGGTTGTAAAAGCAGCTTTAGTTGCTGGATCGTTTTTTGTGGCAAAAGCGGTGATTAATACAATTCTTCCAGGATCTTCAACTCTTCTTAGAGCTGGCCTCTTAATGAGTGCTACTTATTTAGTGGCGGAGCCGATAGTTAGAAGCATTTATAAAGCATGCACTACAGACAAGACGGTTAAGCAATCTCTAGAAGATATGAAAAATGACATCTGCGGACAATACCCAGCTGCAACACAAAAAATAGGCAATCTATGGAATCAGTTCTTTGGATCTAATAGAAATCGCTCAGGTGATGGCGATTCTTAAGAACCCCTAGTTACTTGTTTCTTAAAAGCTCATCTTGTTATAATTAAGGTGAGCTTTGTTTTTTACTAAATTCTTAGTAAAAGCTCTTTTTATATTTATCTAGTTTGTTGGTTTTTATAATTAATGTTTTAGGAGTTTTTATGCTGTCTTTTGACATCTCAGTGAAAACACCTGATAATCAAGAAAAATCTCTTAGAAGATACGTAATAGAGCAAGCAATTGTCGGATTTGTACTAGGAAGAATCTTTTATTGTTTGTGCCCTTTATCAGGCGCTCTTTTAGGAGCTGCTACCGCTGGTTCTCATGCAATCAGAGAGAAGGAAATTTTAGAAAAACTTCCAGATCCTTTCAAGAATCTCTTATTAAAAATCAATACTATAAACAAAATAGCTCTATTAGCCGTTGGTTTTTTCATTTCTATAATATGTGTAAGTTTACTAACAGCTCCACCTCTTTCTTTTTTTAAAGCAGCTGTTGTCATGGGATATGTTCATAACATGGGAGAAGAAACTATGAATAAAATCTATGAGCTTTTTGCAAGCGCTTGCTCAAAAATAAATTTATCTAAAAAATAAAGGAGTGTTTGCCAAAAAAAACCATTTGATTATCCTAGCTTAGAATAAAACCTCTTATGCAAGGATGTTAGCTTTCATCATTTATCCTTTACTAAAAAAAACATCTACTTTACTTAGCTCTCTTTTAGCTGTAATTACAGTGACGTTTTTTTTAATGCATTCTATTCCAGGTAGCCCTTTTGCTGATGATAAGTTAGATGCTGAGATTTCAAAAGCCCTTGCTGCCCACTATGGCCTGGATCAACCTTTATGGTTACAATATGTAAAGTATTTAAAAAATATCTGTATATTTGATCTAGGCCCTTCTCTCCACTATCAAGGAAGAGCAGTAAAAGACGTTATTATCAATGGATTTCCCACATCTTTTGTACTCGGCTTAGAAGCCCTGACACTCGCTATTTTAGCGGGTGTAGGATTAGGGATGATTTCTGCGGCCAATCATCTTAAATGGCAAGATTGTGTAAGCATGCTCTTTGCTACTTTCTGTATGTCTTTGCCTAGTTTTATTTTGGCAACCCTCTTACAGTTCGTTTTTTCTATGAAGCTTGATTTACTACCAGTGGCTCGTTGGGGTAGCTTTGCACAAAGTATTATGCCAGCTATTTCCCTTGCTGCTTTGCCAACAGCTTTTATAGCCAGGCTTACTAGAGTCAACTTAATTGAAGCCATGCAACAAGATTACATCTTAACCGCTCGGGCAAAAGGCTTAAGCCAAATGCAGATCATATATAAACATGCATTGCGTAACGCTATTTTTCCTGTTCTCTCTTATTTAGCACCTCTTTCAGCAAATATTTTTATCGGGAGCTTTGCTATTGAGAGAATTTTTGCTATTCCCGGTTTAGGGCATTCTTTTGTACAAAGTATTATTAATCGCGACTATTCGATGATTATGGGGCTAACCATTTTTTATAGCTGTATTCTGTTGCTAGCTGTGTGGTTAATCGATACAATTTATCTATTTTTAGACCCTAGGTTACAAGATAGATGAATACAGAAGAATTATTCACCCCTTTAACTACCATAGAAAGAACGCAGTTACTTGATGAAAAAAAGGAAATGCCGAACACTTCTCCTGTACGCCTAGCCTGGAGTCAGCTCGTTAAAAAAAAATCTGCTTTGTTAGGATTATCTCTTTTAATTTTACTCATGATCATGGCCATTATTGGACCTTATCTTTCCCCTTACAAATACTATGAGATTAATCTTCCTCTAAGAAATCAACCTCCTTGTCGCAATTATTGGTTTGGAACAGATGATCTTGGAAGAGATCTATTTACTAGATGTTGGTGGGGAGCAAGGATTTCTTTTTTTGTAGGTATCTCTGCTTCTACCATCGATTTAATCATAGGTGTATTCTACGGAGTATGCGCTGGATTTTTAGGTAAAAAAATAGAGATGCGTATGATGCGCATGTTAGACATCTTTTATTCTATTCCCTATTTACTATTCATCATTTTGCTAATCACAGTCATTGGCTCGGGGATATTTACCATTATTCTTTCTTTAGCTTTAATAGGTTGGGTAAATATGGCTCGTATTGTACGCAGTCAAATACTACAAATTAAACAACAAGGATATGTTCAAGCAGCTTTTGCTCTAGGTGCTACTCGCTGGCATATTATGTGTAAGCATTTAATTCCTAACGCAATGGGCTCCATTATGGTAACTTTGACCCTTACAGTTCCTTGGGCTATTTTTGTAGAAGCTTTTTTAAGTTTTCTTGGATTAGGAGTACAAGCTCCTACCGCCAGTTTAGGAATGATGATCCATGACAGTTTATATGCGATTCGTTATTACCCTTGGCGTTTAATTGTTCCAGCTGCTTGCATTAGCTTAAGTTTACTAAGCTTAAACTTATTAGCAGAGGGTTTAAGAGAAGTTCTTAACCCAAAACACATGCAATAAGAAAAGACTTGATTTTAAATATATATACCTTTGAACACAAATAGAAGATAGCGCTAAAAAAGTTAATGAGCTGCAAAAGAGTATGTTCATTAATTGGAAGTTTTTTTAGAAAGAAGAACTAGTTCTTTTCTCTACTTAAATGAGCATGGATTATGAGCCCATCTTGAATTGAATATAAATTTTCGTTATGATGCATGATCTTTTTAAGGACAGGTAACATGAACAAATAAGGATTAAATGAAGAATAGTTTAAAATTCTTGAATCTTAGCTACCAGTTAAAATGAAACAATCTTTGCTTTCTGTTGAAAATTTAAACGTCCAATTTTTCGACAAAGATAAGTGTATACATGCAGTTCGCGATGTCTCTTTTACATTAGCTACAAATCAAATTCTAGCAATTGTAGGAGAATCAGGCTGTGGAAAAACAACGTTAGCAAAAGCCATCATTGCTTTACTTCCTCCAGAAAAAACTGCTGTTCAAGGACAAATTTACTACCAAGATCAACCTCTTCTTCCCTTTGTAGAAAAAAAAATGCAAACGATTAGGGGTAGGCGTATTGCTATGATTTTTCAAGATCCTATGACCTCATTAAACCCAACCATTCCTATTGGTAAACAGCTTAAAGAAGGCTATCTGCACCATTTTCCCCATGCCTCTACGCAAGAAGCTCAAGACCAATCTTTAAAGTTATTAGAAGAAGTGGGCATTACCAACCCTAAGCAGTGTCTCTTTAGCTACCCTCATATGCTAAGTGGAGGTATGCGTCAAAGAGTGATCATTGCCATTGCGTTGATCTGCGATCCGCAGCTTTTAATTGCTGATGAACCAACAACAGCTTTAGATTTAACCATTCAAGCACAAATTCTCGAACTGCTTAAGACAATACAAATAAAAAGAGAGATGAGCATTCTGTGGATTACCCATGATTTATCTATAGTTTCTCAATTTTGTGACTATGTAATGGTAATGTATGCAGGGCAAGTTATAGAAAGTAGCAATACTAAAAAACTCTTCTCTTCCCCTTTACATCCCTACACACAAAAACTACTGCACATATTACCCCAATCCCGCCTAACTCCTTTCGAGCCCATTGCGGGCTTTCCCCCTGATTTAAGCGCCATATCCCCTGGATGCAGCTTTTGCGCTCGCTGCGATCAATCCATGCGCATTTGCCTCTTTCAAACACCTATCTTAAAAGAAATTAAACAAGAGCAATTATGTGCTTGTTTTAGGTATGATCCAAGGAGAAAATCATGAGCCTTATACAAGCTGAGGCTTTATCTAAGCGATTTCTGTTAAAAAAAGGTTACACCCAAGCGTTCTTAGATCTTTCTTTTTCTATCCTACCTCAAGAGACTCTTGGATTAATCGGAGAGAGTGGATCGGGTAAATCCGCTTTAGGAAAATGTTTACTACGTTTAGAAGAGCCTACTTCAGGAGGAGTGTATTTTGAAAATCAAGATCTATCAAAATTTTCTAAAAAGCAGCTCTTTGATTTCCGACGTAAAGCTCAAATTATCCTACAAGATCCTTATGCTTCTTTAAATCCAAAAATGACGGCAGCTCAAGCTATCATGGAGCCATTGCAAATTCACTGTAAACACACTAAAGAGGTTAACAGACAGTTAGCTTATGAAGCGTTTATTCGTGTAGGGTTACATGCCAGTTCTTTCAATCGCCTCCCCCATGAATTTTCAGGAGGTCAAAGGCAAAGAATTGCTATTGCGCGAGCTTTGATATTAAATCCTGCTTTTATTGTATGCGATGAACCCATTTCAGCTTTAGACATATCGACTCAAGCACAAATCATTACCCTCTTAAAAAAATTGCAAGAAGAGCTGCATATCAGTTATCTATTTATTGCTCATAATCTTAATATGGTAAGGCATATCTCTCATCGAGTAGCTGTTATGTATTTAGGAAATTTTGTAGAACTTGCACCTACAGAGGATCTGTACCAAAACCCTTTACATCCTTATACTCAGGCCCTATTTGCTACTATGCCGGGATCTTCTTTTCAAAAAGCTAAACCTACAGTTAGTTCTACTTCTTCTTTAGGCTGTCCTTTTGCAGCTAGATGCCCTTATGCTACAAAAATTTGTGCCCAAGAAAAACCTATATGGAAAGAAAAACATTCAGGGCATTTCGTCGCGTGTCATTTACACTAATGACTCTGCCATACACACCCAAACACGGCAAGGAGCTAGGCGCAATACCTTTCCAATAACGGTTCCTAATCCCACTTCATCAAAAGGTTGTCCAGCACCAATCACAATTAAGTCGTATTTTCCTTTTCTTGCCGCCTCTAAAATAGCATCTGGGATAGATCTAGAAGAGACAACCATTAGCTCAATATCCATATTGCGTTCTCGTGCAATGGCTTCTGCTCTTTTTAACACAGCCTCTGCCATTGCCAAGCGTCTGGGAACCATCATATCTAAAGGCAGAGAGGAGGCAATTTCAATCACTTGCAGTGCGGTAATTTCTGCCCCGTGTAATTTAGCGAAATCACAAGCGACCTGAACGGTTTCTGTTTGGATTCCTCCTCTTGTAGCTACTAAAATTTGCTTAATTTCCAAAGGTTTATAAGAGGGAACAAAAACCTGTTCAATCATTAGTTGACCAACGGGTTTTAATTTACGTTTTTTACGATAATAAAAATACATCGCAATCCCTAACACCATCCAGACCGAACCTAAATACCTTCCTTCAGGCTTTGTAAATACGATTAAACACCATACACCTAAAGTGGATAAAGCTCCTATAATAGATGGAATAGGGATCAAATGACCTTTAATACGCAGATTAAAAGGAACCCGAAAAGAACGTTGTGCATCTGGTTTCTTGATCCTTAAAACGATTAAAGAAAGATGAGTGAAAAAAAAAGCAATCATCGCCCCAAAATTGTATAGATCAGCAAGAAAATCCATCTTTCCCCTGCTTGAAAAAACAACAATGCAAGCTAAAGCACTAAAAAAAATCAAAGGAATGATCGGTGTGCGCAATCGAGGATGGATGCGATTAAACAAACGAGGCAATTGATAATGCTGACTTAAATTAAAAGAAAGACGAGAGGCTCCTAGTAAATTAGCATTCGCAGCTCCTATTAAAACCGCTGCCGCTAATCCTGCTATAATAGGAGCAAAAAACCAGTGACCAAAAGGCAGAGCATTTACGATCGCGGCAAAGGGATTAGAAAGATATGTTGTTCCCAGTTCTCTGGGAGAAACAGCAGAAAAAGTGACTAATAAAATACCTGCATACACCACAATGAGTACAACTGCAGCAAGTAAAATGGCACGAGGAACCGTTTTAGCTGGCCTTTCTGCTTCTGCAGCAAGTTGTGCAATAGATTCAATCCCTGTAAAAGCAACCATGGCCATAGCTGTTCCTTTCCAAAAATTAGGCCAAGAAGCAGACCAGTCTACAAAAGGAATACCAATCTGTAACTGTTCAGTGAATCGAGTAAGATTTAAAATAGTATCCAAACCAACTGCAATAATAGCTAATTGTATAAGAATGGTAAGGCTAGATAAAACTAGACCGATTAAAGTCGATCCTTTTACTCCTAAGATATTGACGATACATAAAATAGTAATAAGAGCCGCTGTAAACAAAATCTGAATGAAAACTTCAGAAAGGTCCACGAAAAAAAAGCTTAAATAAGGAGCTACGGCAAAAGCAGAAATCGCAATAGCTACGATGTAATCTAATAATAAACCCCAACCAGCAATAAAAGAGACCAAATCATTAAAAGCATGTCTAGCATAACTAGCCGATCCTCCTGATTCATGAAAAATGGAAGTCATTTCCGCATAGCTAAGCGCTGTGCATATAAAAACAATCCCTGCTAGCCCAAGAGCTATGGGAGTTGCTCCTAGTGCAAATAAAGCAGTGACTCCTAACGCGTAATAAATAGAAGAGCCTAAATCCCCATAACCTATAGCAAATAGCTCAAATACACCTAAGACTCTCTTAAATGTATTTTTGTGTAGTTGAGCAATTGTTTGTTTTAAACCGCTACCTTCTTGCATAATCCACCTTATTTTTTAAAGGTATGGATTGTTTGAGTTTTTAACAACTATTGCGTGATCTATACAAGACAAGAAATGATATTAGATCTTAAGTTTGTTGACAAACCACTTTTCAATAGAGCACTTTTTATAAAAGAATGCAAAAAGTCCTGAAAAAAGGAGACCTACCATAGTTTCTCTCGGGGAAAACTATGGATCGATAAAATATCTTAAGATGTATAGTTACAAACTGCAAGAGACCAGGTACAAGAGGTAAAGAATGGCTCTTTCCAAATATTTAGACCCCAAAAACGACATCGCCTTTAAGAAGATCTTTGGTTCAGAAAAAAAACAAAGACATTCTCATCCATTTTTTAAATGACATCCTAGGCTCCTTTAAAAAAAACCACATTGTAGATGTAGAGTTTTTACCCACCATTTTAAA
>JABASH010003089.1:0-17654 GCA_019776445.1 Tomocerus maximus | reverse complement strand
TTAGCTAGCATCCTAAGAAGTCCCAAATCCCAAACCTCAAATGAGCGTTTTTACCATAAAGTATGTAATTATAGTAGTTATTGAAATTACTTGAGTGATATATGTCATGGTCATATATAATATAAATAACCCAATAAATACGTGATTGTGTGTTGTAATTTTGTAACCTACTTAGGGTAACTATTGACCCTAATTATTATAGTTAATTGCTGTGTTAGTTAAACCCCTCTAACTACGTATTTGTATTATCGTATTATAAATGCATCATAAAGGCCACAGAATAAATCAATCTATACTCGAACTCGATCGACCATGGTGAGCTCAACAAGATAAGAACCTGTCCCATATGGGGTATTAATTTTGTCCTTAACTCATTGTGTATAGCACTGATTAGTCCTCATTCCATTTCATAGGGCATAAAATAAGTATCAAAGTACCGGTTCGGGTCCGGCACTAGGGCGCTACCACATTTTAATGAAAAAAGCAATGATAAGGATGGTGAGTGGGGGGGGGCTACTGTTAATGTTGTAGGCTTTATGACTTTATGAGATCCAGTTGAGTTAACCTCAACAAGTTGTCGTGAGTCGGGAGTGACTAACCGTTAAAAGAACTAGTTTTCAAAAGTTTCGATTTTTCTTTAAGCACAACACTCAAATCAATTCAGAGGATTTCTCGAATGACTTAAATAGGTACTTCTGTATGTGGCCAATAATTAAGAAGTAAAAGTAAATATTAATTGTTAGGGTAGTTTTGAGTTTTATCGTCTCGCGTTGCCTCACAAAATGATTTCGAAATAGTATTGAATTGAAATTGAATAGAAGCTATGTAGCTTATTCTGGGTCGTGTAGTCGTTAGTCGTATATAAACATAACATAATCGTAAATGTACTTAAGTCTACTTAGAAGAAAACTCCCAATAATCAAAAGCATAATAATACAGTATGGGAAACTTTAGGGCACTATTAGAGCCGTTCATATGACTTTCACCCCGTAAGCCTAAACTCCATGTAAAACTTTCACCATTTCACATGTGAAAGTTTTATATGGAGTTTAGTTTAAAAGAGAACCCTGATTTTAGCAATGTATAAGAGTGTAGAGTGTAGGTAGAGTAGGGCCACGGGCTACTTAGTGCATGCATATGCATATGAATGGTTTCTAACGCCCTCTGCACTTTCATAATATCATGTCTGGGTCTGGCATCCCAGCAAAGTTTTTGGATTGCAAGAAAGGACCAGTGAAAGTATCGTAGTCGGTCGTATGATTGATGCAAGGGTAAAAGGCCTGATTCGAAATAGTAGTAAATAGTTTGTCTAGGTTAATATCTATCATTCAAGTGAATGTTAGTATAGGGTCTGAGAACTGTCTCCCAAATATTTCCTACAGGCGAGTACGTAGGAATTTTTTTGGAGTTCGGCTTTCTTCCGCTGATTGGAAGCGGACTACGAACATTTGGCAGCACAAGTTTTGATATTTTGCGGGATTTCTAAATTCTCTTGAACTGGTTCCTAGCTAGTAAATAGTATATGTTGTATGTCGCCAAAATCGTTTTTTCTGTTTGGTGAAAGCTGTGTTTTCTACTTCTACGCCTTTAGAAATAGTCCCTTTGTCGCCCATTTATTTACGTACTTAGAGGTCATCAGTCTTAGAGGTTTTATTAATGTCATAGGTATGTTAAATGTTATTATGTTTAAGAACCATATTTATTGTTTGTCATTTGTCAATAATTTTTATTTTACTTTTTCCTGTAGTCCATAACCGTACAACGAATGGAGACACCAGTCATGGAATAGCCGACAATCGGAAGATAGTCACTGTAATTTTGTTGATAGCTTAACTCTGTTCATATGAACAATGAAATCTTAAAGACCAATAGACTATTGGTGTATGATATGAAAAAAATCCTTTTCTAATCAAGAAAGTGACGTGATACGTGCAACTGATATTGGTGCTGATATTATATACCAAAAAGAGGAACATTAAATAATCAACAATGGCGCTTTGGGCGAAAGTACAGAATTTACCCAGTCCAGCCATACAGAAAGTACATCAAATGTATGGCGACCATTTCCCAGTGGAGGTCCGGTATATTTTAGCTTCTTGGATCGAAGAGAGAGTTGGGTAAGCTATGGCTGGCTATAGTTATTATTCTTATTACATCGCGTTCAGTTATTTGTGCTTTAATTTCCTGTCCATGACAAAAATATTGGTAGTACTTAATCATTTAAGCCCAAATAGAAACTTGAACTTTTTATGTAGAGTCACAATGGTCGAAGTCGATCCTGACAATCCTGCTCATGAACAATACATAGGAACATTTGTCGCTGCTTTAATTCAAGAACTAGAAAGTAAAGCTAACTCAATGGTCAATGAAGATCCTTATCTAATCCGTATTAAGCTTCTTAATGCTGCACAGAACTTTAGGGTAAGCTACAAAAAGTTCGTGTGATAAAACTACTGTTTTCTTAAGTTATATTAGGAAGGTGTCTTGTCTTAATGTCTTATGGGGCTTTCCCTGAAATACTCATTTACTATTTCAATTATTTATTTATTATCCAGCTATTTGATGACATTGGACATGACTTTTTTTCCATAGAATCGTTACACTCTGGATCCACTAAGTCTTTACCGCTTTTTGCGTCACTGTTTAAACATGGAAACTAATTTAGTGGACCAAACTGAAAAAATGCAAATGCAAACTGCTCATGGAACACTCCCACTGCAAAACTCAATTCAATTTGAGGATTCCAGCCAAATTATGGAGAAACTTAATCATATAAAACAGGCCACAATGGAAACGGGAGATATTCTTAGACGAATGGAGCAGGAGCAAGAAGCATTTGCTCTCAAATGCCATGATAGGCAAAAACTTGAAGGTATTTATTTTTATTTCTTTACATGACTACTTTTAAGACGCTAATGAACAATGACATTGTCAAGTAATTTTAGTGGAATGATTTGTTCAGAGGTTTTCTTAGTAATGCTTACAATTACCTACCATATGTGTTTGGTAAAGTAGATGTTATGAACTAATATTGTTATAGGTATTTGGCGCCTACACCGAATGCAAACTCCTCAAAACACAGTGCAAAACCAATCCCTCGAAAAAAACTTTGAAGAACAGAAGAACAGACTTGAATTTGAGCTTAAACAACGGGTAAGATTAAAATTAATTTACTCCAGTACAGACAGACTGCAAACTAAAATACATTTCTAAACTCTCATTTAGTCACAATTCCATTTAATAATGATCCCAAATGTTCATGTTGTTTTAAAGACACAAACGCTGATGCAATTGAAAACCGACCTAGAAGACAAAATTACAGCAACTGTAACGGAGTTATCAGTCCTGCAAAGTCGAGTACTTGACGAAGAACTAACACGTTGGAAACGCGAGCAGCAGCTAGCTGGAAACGGAGCAACATTGAATAACAATCTTGATACTTTGCAGTCTTGGTGCGAAGATTTAGCTGAACTTATTTGGCACAATCGTCATCAGCTAAAAGAAGCTGACAGACTCAAACAGAATATTCCAGTGCTGCCCCAAGCTCAGGGGAGACCTATTGTCGACCGAATTCCCAATTTGCAGGAAAAGGTTAGTCCAGTATTTATAAAACCTAATTAATTATATTTAACGCTGGTAATAATAAAACTTAGCAGTATAGGTGTGAAATAATATATAACAATAATTAATTGACTTTTTGTGGTTAGGTCACCCAATTGCTAAGTTCGCTTGTGACTTCCACCTTTATTGTCGAGAAGCAGCCTCCCCAAGTCATGAAGACAAATACTCGTTTCACATCTACAGTCCGTTTGTTGGTCGGTGGCCGTTTAAATGTGCACATGACGCCTCCCCAAGTAAAAGTAGCCATAATAAGCGAAGCGCAAGCTAATGCCCTCCTAAGGCAAGATAAGGCAGACAAACCATGTGAGACAAGTGGGGAAATTCTTAACAACACTGGCACAATGGAATATCATCAAGGAACCCGTCATCTCTCCGTTCATTTTAGGTTAATAATAATGCATCAGAAGAAAATAAATATTTATTTATGACTGTTATCACATTGATAATTGCTTTAAAAAACACAGTATTAAATTATAAAGCTAGTATAACATAACAGTTATTAAAGAATCATGATTGTAATAAACTATTGACATTATAAATATGTATATAGTTATAACATAAAGTTAAAATAGGAAATCATTTATTAAAAATTTATTACTTTATCTAGTATCATCTGTCAAGATAATTGATCATCTTGATGGTGATCTGGTGATCTTGATCATCTGTTATACATTATTTTATTAATTTCAATTTTAGGAACATGCAATTGAAGCGTATCAAGAGGGCTGAAAAGAAGGGCACAGAATCGGTCATGGATGAAAAATTTTGTCTTCATTTCCAGTGCCAATTTACTGTTGGGGAAAAAGAACTTATATTCAAGGTAGAAAGATTTTAAATTTGCAAATACGCAGTGAATACTTCCTTGTATTAAATTGGTATTAACCATATCAAAATCAAAAATTGTTACTGCTGAAATGTATTATAATCTAACAAAGTAGTTTAAATACTGTAATGTATTGCAAGTTTGACAGAGTTGTATTAATATAGCCATTGTATCTTTTTACAGATATGGACCCTGTCGTTGCCCGTTGTGGTAATTGTCCATGGCAATCAAGAGCCTCATGCTTGGGCAACTGTAACTTGGGACAATGCATTTGGCGAACCCGGGCGTATGCCATTCCAAGTCCCGGAGAGAGTATCCTGGTTCCGAGTTGCACAAGCTCTTAATGTCAAGTTCAAATCTATGACTGGCAGAGCCATCAACGAAGACGGGATGAGATTTCTTGCCGAAAAAGCTTTCAGGTACGTTAGTTTTTTCTAGTTGATCATTTATATGTGCATATTATTATAGTGCACTATGATCTCACATCATATTATTAGGAAGTAAAAGTAATACATTTAAATACCTTGTTTAAGTTTTAATATGTCATGTCTATAATTACCGTATCATTTAGGACTCCAAATCATGGAGAACATTTGAGCTGGTCTCAATTCTGTAAGGAACCTTTACCTGATCGTAATTTCACATTTTGGGAATGGTTCTATGCTGTCATGAAGCTTACCCGGGAACATTTACGCGGCCCCTGGGTCGATGGCAGCATTCATGGATTTCTTGGCAGAGTTCAGGCTGAAGAGCTCATGAGTACTTGCGTGTGTGGCACATTTTTACTTCGATTTTCCGATTCGGAGCTTGGTGGAATTACTATTGCTTGGGTCCACTCAGGTGACAAAATGTTACAAAAAATATTTACATAAGTCTATCTAGATCTTCATTAAGCATTAATTATCATGTTTATTTATTGATACAGACCAGACGGTATTTAGCTTAGCTCCATTTGGACCAAAAGACTTGTCAACGCGCAGTCTTGCTGATCGTATTAATGATATTGGTCATCTTATATTTCTGTATCCTGATATTCCTAAGTCCAGTGCGTTTGGGAAATATTACACGCCATTGCAAGGTTGGATATCAATTTGAATTTTATATATCCATTGCAAATTCCAAAACATCATTTAGTTTAAATGGTAATGAATATTATCGTCTTTCTTCTATAGAAACTCCACCGACCAACAAGGGATACGTAAAACCGCAGTTAAAAACCCATATTCCTGGGTAAGTGGTTTTCAGTTGCTAATAACTTGATAGAGGATAATTAATTGCTTGTCCACTTTTAGGAATTGCTAATTACGTAACTTATACCCTAACAATTTGATTACCTTCAATGAAGGAAATTGTTTTGAATAAATTATTATTATTATTATTATTATCATAATATTTCACACTAAGCTAATCATCTAACCGTACAATTCTTTGAATGCAGTGGACAAAGCTGAGAAACAACATTTTCGAAGAACATGACATTAGTAATGTATTTTAATTGCATGGTTTGGTTTGATATAGGCTTGGAGATGAGAATATGGGTGGAATGAACAGTCCATATGGTGCAGGCACTTCAAGTTCAAGCATTCCAGGAACTCCACATACGTATTACAACGCGCAGAGTCCAGCAGATGTGCACAATCCTAATGACAATCAATTATCAGCCAGGTAAAACTATTACTCTTCATTTACATTTAAGTCATTACTGATATGTTGATTTAAGAATGCTATGCCCTTCCCCTGATATTTTGTCGTTAGCTATAAAAAGAATGAAACTTGAAATTCTCTGAACGAATACTGTTGTTACTGCTGTAGAAGTTGTTAATGTATAGAATGAATTTTGCAAACCTAGAAATGGCAATAATGGCGGCGGACCACAAGCCAGCGTCGTTCAACTTTAAGTCGAATATAAGTATCTCATTATTATTTATTCGTTACGATGTTTTATATTTTTGTCAATTTTTTATTGATATTTTAGTTAACAATTTGTCTGCCAGAGAGGAATTAATTTAAATCAGTTTTGACATCCGTAAAAAACCCTAAAGAAATCTTGGTGTTATAGAATTAGTTGTTAGATAACAGTTTGTAAAAAATACCTGTTTTTGACTCTCACTGGCAACAACGAAAGAAATTAATCTTCGACCAAAAGGTGATTCCACAAAGCCAAAACAATGTTTCCAAAAGTGTATGTGTAATTAATCTGTATCTAATCTTGTAAATGTGTGTTTTAAAATAAAGTTGATGGGATAGATTTTTTATTTAGTCCTATTGGAAGCAGAGAAAAGTCAATTTCTCAGAGATACATAAAGTTGACAAATATGTAGTGACGAATTTTCTCTATTTAAAAATCAAATGTATTTTAAAGTTAATAAAAAATCTATCCAAAAGATAATCAAATGTTAACAAAACTGTATCTCAAAGAAATGATTTTTCTCTGTTTCTGTTAGTGACCCCTGTTCATCATTTATGGATTTGGAAAGCCTAGAGCAATACGCTGGAATCAACCTTGATGACATTGATCTTACCATCGCAATAGATTCATACATGAACAGTCAACAGTCTTCGTTTCCGAGTGCCAGTACACCTGCAGTCTCCACTATTACGTCAGGTTTAAGTACAACTCAAAATTTGCAGCAATTTGCTGGAGGATTATTAGAGCAGTTCAAACAGGAGCACGATTCTAATTAATCATTGCCTATATATTGCCTGACAAATATATATAAATAGATATTATTAACGTCATTTTCAATTATTGAGTCGTTTGACGATCGTCATACAATCCTGCTGTTTTGGTTCTAAAGTAATGGTTAGTTTTAAAGTGAATGCTGAAAAACTAACCTTTCTGGTTTTCTGAGTATACCAGTAGAAAGTAGAGCTTGTGGTTTAGCTTATAAGAATTACTGATAACTCCGTAATTTAGAACCAACATGCAGGATTTCATGATCATATGCTTAAAAATCAATAATCAGTTAGGTTAGGTACATCGAAAGAAACTGTATATGTAAATGTACATTTTGATTCCATGCACATTACATTACATGCATACCTAACAAATATAAGGAATTAATTAAACTAATTAAACTGACCTTTAAAGCGGCTTATTGTCTAATAATAAGGATGCTATGTTGTGTTGCACTTATAATACTACTAACTATGTAGTAAAACAAGTATAAACGAAGTATACGTACAATCCTCGAGACAAAAACATTGAAAATAAAATAAGTTGTCGCATTAGTGTCATTTAATTCTGTTCAGGCTACGGCCGCTACGGATACGGATGATTGGGAATTGGAAACTGTTTCAGGAAACAAACAGTAGTACTTATATTTCCAATGCCAATTTTTAGAATTTAACAATAATAATTCATAGTTATACTGGTAGTCTGTTAGACCTTTAAAAATATAAATACATATATATACAATGGGATCTTTGTTTTGTTATTTTATGGTTTTGTTGGAATTTTGAAATAATTATTCATTTCACTGCCTGCACCTACTACTGATGAATGAATTAGTTAGAATAAAGTTTTATCTGAATTTCTAGCACTTATTGTTTCACATCATAATCATAATCCTCATCAAAATCTTCATCATTTCTCTCTCACAACCAGTCATAAAAATCAGTCACCACAAGTATAAAGCAGTAAGAAATATGGTTAACCTATATACAGAGTGCGTAAAACGTTACTTGCTTCACGATATGACTTTCACCATGTTAGACTAAAGTCCATATAAAACTTTCAACACGTCATGCACATGTGAAAGTTTTATATGGAGTTTGGGTTTCAAAAGGAAAATCTCATTTTCTTTCAAATTAGAAAACAACAATAATTTTTTATTATACGTAACTTTCTTTTTTCATTGTTCTTCAGTTTCATAGCGGATTAAATTATTCTTTAAATTAAAAGTTACGTTGTACAAATTGTACTTAAATGATATGTCTGGTGAGCGTCAAAAGAAAAGAGATGTAAAAGGGAAGATATTTTTATTATGTTGTTGTTGCATTCTATGCAAATCTGCCTTACCTTCCATGTAAATCGTCATACAATCATACACTGCACTTTACAAACTGATAATACTAGCTGATACTGATAAAAGTAATCATGTTATCATGCTTAGTAGTGATGATTACTATACATAAATGATAACCGATACATTATTGGTGTCAATGTCATCCCAGAAGAGTGTCAATGACGGCCTTGGCCTTACCCATGGTCATTCCCATCGACCAGGCCAAATGGATGAGAGAGAACCATCAACCACTTTTAAAATACTTATAAATACACTTACATGAGTCATGAGTACGTTAACACCTATGCTTACATACATACTTAAACTTACATTTTTACATGCCACTTTATATCTATTTACTTATCTACGTATCGTTATCAGTTATCATCATAATCATAATACATATTATTATACTTATCATTTACCTTCACATTCACATCTCACATTTTCTCACTTTCTCACGTCTCGCTGCGCTGTTCTCTTCATATCTCACTTGTTGAAGAAGGCGGCAAAATATCTGAAATGTAAATAATCATGTGAAACTAAGATAAATCCGAGAACAGAAACCTGACAATCCCGTCCCGTCCTCTTTCCTGACACCTGATTCGACATCTAATTTCAAAATTTCGTCTTTCTTGGATGAATCAGTTTAAATAATAGTGCGAGTAAATTGTCCAGTATTTTAGAACCTTTAATTAAAATTATAAATTGACTTTTGAATTTGAAATACTAAAATACTATATCGACACTAATTTATAACTAAACTCTGATCTAACTAAACTAAACTATAGATGATAGACCCATTATTATGATGGACTAAAATCATGATGATTGCAATGGAACAACCGTAATTTTTACCTTTCAAAAACCATGTAAGTCGTACTAAAATTTTGAAGTAATTAAATTGTTATCTTCTATATTGCACAATTTGCAGGGGTTGATGAAGTAATCGTCAAACTAATCTAACACTACAATTACAATGAATGTAATTCGCCGAAGAAATATATGTTCAGTCAGTGTGTCCAGTGTCAGTTTACTTAAAAATAAAAGTACAAGTCACTGATTTTCACGCTATGAAAGTAAGTGTAGCGAAGAAGTTGTTGCTAGCTAGTGACTTTCACTCTTAAAAAGAGCGTAAAAATGTGTGAGAGAGAGATGATTCTATTTAAATACTCTGAAAATGACTGATTTCCTCTTTCGAATATCGGATTGTACTCTTTGCGTACGTTAGAAATTAAACTTAAAATACCATCATAATATTTTAATTTGTATTCAGTTCTTTAAGTATTTAATTCTATTTCTATAATTGGCTCGGATAGAGTGAAAGTGAACAGCAACTTTAATTAAGGAGGCCTGCTAGGATTTGTGTGAAAGACCTGAAAATAAGGCCCGATAAGGTTTATAAAGAGACCTATTAACATATTTGCAACATAATGTACAAATTCCAACAGATAAATGGGAAGAATGAAGTAAAACATAATTAGAAGAGTATTTGTAATTACGCGAGAGTGAAAGGATTGATTTAGAAACCATAAAGAAACACAATAATGGTGACTGTGCAGATAGGGTCATGGCGAAGTAAACAATAATTAATTAAACCAACACTTTAGCCATAGAATTTTAATTTGCATCTTCATCTCGGATTACACGACTATGACACGAGATTTTTTCTCTTGGCATAATGTCAACTGCAAGAATGTCAACTGCCATTTGCATATCCGCATGATCGTTTAGAATGTGAAACGAGAGTGAAAGCAGAGTGAACATTTCATGTCGAAATTTCATTTCATGTCGAACATTTCATGTCTGTAAAAATTATGGCTATGAAATTACATTTACTTATATTACTTTTATTTGCATGGTGAAAGTGCTGTCTTGATATTATATCTCTCGCTAAATTTCTCCTGGATGGACAATGTAATGGATTTCTTGTTAGTACGCAAACGCTGTAGTTTTACATAATATTTGAACACCTCTCTTTATAGCACATTTCAGTGCTAGGTTTACAGCTAATGATATTATAACACCGTGTTATATATAATTATAAGGTATCCTGTCAATTTCTGTCATCAATTTTTTCTGACTTTCTTTCCTAACGGATGCTAAAGTTTAACGTATTTTCATTCGTGTTCATTAATTAATGCAATTTCTAATTATTTTAGTAAAAATAGCCTGGTTAATTGAATAATTAGTAATAGGTACAACAGGGTGCAACATATACCTTTGCCTTTATTGCTGTGAAATGAGTTTTGCACACAAAGGTTAAATGCACTTAATAGTGCATCATTTAGCATTATACATATTATAATGTAATAATCTATAATCTGCAAATCGGTGTTTATTTGTAGGGTGGACGGAGAAAACAGCAGAAGCGAAACAATTAATGATAAAAGCACTACGCATCACAATCAGGTTGTTAAACCCATTAGGGTATCATATAGTCCATATCTGTCATAATAGCATTATCTTGCGTATTAATTAAAGCGTGTAACTGGTCTGTTTACATGTCTTTAACTTTTAATTAGCAAATCATGTATTTTTTTTTTAATTTATAGTTATCTAACAGTGACAAAGTGTGGACTAGTTTGGTGGCCGGTGCTATCGCAGGTGCGCTCGCTAAAACAACGATAGCTCCTCTCGATAGGACAAAAATTTATTATCAGGTAGATGCAATTCAATTAAATGCCTAAACTAATAAAATTATGCCCTCCAAAGATGTACGTTACTGATTATTGTCAATTAAACAGTCATTTAACTAGTGATAAGTATTATTACTGCTGTCTGCTATTTAAGATATTATTTGCTTTAAAAATACTTTTGATATGATATCTTTAATTGTATACCAAGTTTCATGCCAATCTAACTTCTAGTATAGTGAGTATGTACTATGTACAATTACATTACAATGCATTAGTACACAATTTTGTTTCTAAATATTGATTTTGTAGACGTCGTCCACAATTAAGTATTCTGCACGCTCTGCGTTTGAATATTTAGCTAAAACATACCGAAGAGATGGATTTTTCGCTCTATGGAGGGGGAATTCAGCCACAATGGCAAGAATCGTTCCGTATGCATCTATTCAATTTACGTCCCATGAACAATTTAAACAATTATTTCAAGTTGACCATAAAATCCATGAGCGGTAACTTTTGTTGAATTTTGGTTTGACATTCTATTAGGTACTATTAACAGTCAATTAATTGTGTATGACCTATGATTTACTGCGCAGAAATAAAGAAGAACTGCTGCGATTCATGAGTGGTGCATTGGCTGGTATAACAGCACAAAGCCTGACTTACCCCTTGGATATGACAAGAGCTAGACTTGCTTTGGCAAGCAAAGAAAAGTATCGAACGCTTAGAGATGTTTTTGTAAAAATTTATAAAGAAGAAGGTATACTCACTCTATATAGGTACATGGAATGATTGATTATCGTACATCTGTAAGTAAATTAATATCCGGTTTACGATCAGATTTTTGAATAATACAAATAATTTTCACTTTAGGGGATATACAGCGACAATGTTGGGAGTCATTCCGTATGCCGGTATGAGTTTTTATTGTTACGAAACACTGAAGAGAAAATGGGCTGAGGCTGGTATGATTTCTATCATATTAAAAACACGATTTTCCATGAAATATTTAAAAAGCAGATTTATTTATTTAAAATTTTAGGTCAGCCAATGACTCCTTTAAGTAGGTTATGTTTTGGTGCTATGGCAGGAGTATTAGGTCAAACTACTTCCTATCCGTTAGATATTGTAAGAAGAAGGCTACAGGTCTTACAAAAGATTGAAGGACAATCATCTGCAATCATTCCCATGCTGTTTACGATTGCCAGGTCTGTTTTCTTTTTTATTTAGGCTGTGTTACTGTTTGTGGTAGACTACGATTTTTGACTTTGAACTTTACTTAACAAATTTAAGTAATTTGTAAGAAAAGTATGCAAGTATGTCATTTTTGAATTAGTTTAAACGTCACGATTAAACCACGCTAGTAGTTGTAGCATCTTCTAAGTTTTAATAAGTCTTTATCTTCAGTAAGATTTGAAGGATGATCTGTAAGCACATGTTTATAGCTTGCTTATTGTCGACATCATTGTTAATTACAGCCATAATGGATGTTCTTGTCTTAAGGACCCAGTCAAATCATTAAGATTTTTTGGTAGTCATAATAATTTATAAAGTTTTTGATTTTGCTAAATCTAGGGAAGAAGGTGTTGTAAAAGGATTGTATAAAGGATTAAGTATGAATTGGTTCAAGGGCCCCGTCGCAGCCGGGATCAGCTTTTCGGTCTTCGACTTGACGCAAAGTTTTCTCCGTAATAACATAACGCATACATAATGTGACTAACAACCATTATGACCAAAGATTGATTATAACTATCATATTTCAAATGAATCAAAATTGTAGTTTACCGAAATATTTTTGTTAATTAATAAATATATATGATCGACTGTCATTTTTATTATAATATATTAATACTTTTTTACTCGATTATAGCTTTAAAATTTCAATCATAAAATAGCTATTCATGGACGAATTTCATGCAACATAAAAAAGTAAGACATAAAGGAATTTCGTATTATGTTTTGTTAAAGAGAAATATTGATAATGTCGTGAATGTACTCTTTGTTTACTTTGTCTTGTTCTAAAATACATTCAAATATCATAGCAGTAAAAGTAAATAATAGAAGAAAAGTGTCAGAATTATTATTTTTAATTATACGAACTATATAGGGTTTAAACCGTATATGAAAAACAGGAGTAGTCGATAAATCTATGTAGTAGACCTTAACATATGAAGGAACTATTTTTAATGAAGAGAAAGTTCGTTCAGATATTAAAAATCAAAAAGGGTTTTTCAAAATGCATGTAATGCGTTTATACATTTAGACAACTTTGTAGTTAGGTGCAGCAGACTTAATTTTATTTCAGTGGTTCGAATTATAAGGTGGTAACATCATGAATGCGGTCAATAGTATCATAAGAGAAAGTACTGAAGTAAAAGTTATTACGGTTGCATTGCATTTATGTAGGGAAAGTAACTTTCTCTGAAACTTTCACAATCAATCTTATACCTAAACTTTGCACTAAACCTCTATTGTTTTGTATTGTATGGGTTCATTTACCACATAAACGCTGTGAAAATCCGTTGGAGTGAAGATGCTGAGGTCTGGTGGTGATAAAAGACTTAGTAGAACATTTTTGTCTCTGGGAGAGAGGGAGAGGGTGTGTGTGCGGGGTGGGAGGTGATATACTAATAATAAATGATAGGGATGATATAATAATATATTCTAATATATTCTAATGTATTTTCAAAGTCTGGGAAAAAGTCATCACCAAAAATATTTTCTGTAGAAATAATCGATAAATTGTAGCTTGCATCCATCTATCCTGATGACCAAAAGTTTATAGTCTCAGTTTTCAGAATCGAATCCTATATATCACGTAAAATTGTTTCCAAAATTCTTAAATTAAACCAATTAAAATAAGTTATTTAAATTAATTTCAGTTAATTATTAAGTTAAATTAATTTTTTATACGTTATGTTATGTTATTATAGATACGTTATGGGTATGAAATCAGTGGCAGTAAAGAGCAAAATAGCAAGAAGTATTTATTCACAACATAGACATAAGACATAAAAGTAAAAGAGTATCTATACAACTTGCAAAAGTAACACAAATACGTGCACGTGTTAGGCAGATTTGCATGTTGCATAACATTACATAACATCCAAAGCCATACATGTGTAAGTGTGTATAAATGTGTATCTATATACACTTCGCAATCGCATATATTACCACCACAAATTCACATAGTAGAAGCTTAGATCTGTCAGAGCAGAAGTAGGTAGTGTTGTGATGTGGATGGAAATTGTAATGAGTGCCCGAACTATCCAGCTTTTACTGACTAGTGCTACTGACTTACTTATGAACTTATTACAAGTTTCTAGTTCTACTACACCATACCATCATCATCTGTCTGCATATAGTAGTAGTAGTCATTTATTATTAGTTAGCACAGTCAGCAGTAGCATAGTGAATAGTAGAGTACTTCACATAGATAAAGCTTATAACTAACTTTACACGCTTAGGATTTTTAATAGGACAAAGATATTATTAGGCGTGTGGTCGTCGGTGTATGGCTCATTGTCAGCCTTTTTGCTCGTGCTCACTTAGCTAATAGTTGTATAAAGTGTATATAAAAGTACTAAGTATTACTCTAACTAAAGTAGATAATCTCTATGCATATGTTGTCTATTTTGCAATATCTGACTCGCTCTTGTTGCTGATATACACGGAGGAATAGTAGTGATAGCGGTTTAAGGTCATCTCAATTCTCATTCTCTCAGATTCTACTTATAGATTACCTACATTTTGTATTACATGATGATTTGTTTAACCGTATCTTATAAACTGATTTTGAATTTTTAAAACAGGATCCACTCTATAGCTACCTGATTAGGATTAGAATCGCAATTACCCGAACGAGTACCTGTACTGCAAAGCCACCTGCAACTGCGACTAAAATTATTGACTACAAACAAGGTACTTTAAAACTTCAAATACACTACATTCTGCTTGCTAATAGTATAAGAAGGGCTGTAGTAGTGCCCAGCATAGCACAATAGCTTATATGATATTTATTATGTATATCTAATCTCGAAAAGTACCTTATCCTTACCTGAGTAGTAAATAAGTAGTCGAATACCTGTCTGTGAGTGACCTTGTCTGTAATGGGCCATTTATTTTTTGTTTTCAGGCAGCCGCTCTCGCTACATTTTGGCTAGATAGTCTTTTTTTCTTATAGGTTACATATATTTTTTGTTTATCTCCTTGTTTGGTGGTTCAACCTTGGTTGGTACGGGTAGTGCCATCGTGTCAGTGGAAATATGCCTACTAAAAAACCCGCCGAAGAGACTGGAGGAAATGGCGATTATTTGGTATTTTTATCGTATAGAATTTACAGGCCACAATTTTTATTTTCAATGTGTAAATGTATGAATGTCAACACATCCTCATTTTTTACTTTCATTTCAGCATAATATAATTCAATATACTTAATTAATATGACATGTTATGTTATAATAATATAATTCGTTTTATTTAATTTATCAGCACATACGTAACCCTTTACTCATTATTGTTTTGTTGGTTTGTTTGAACTTTTGAACTACTAACATTATAGAACTGGAGGAATTTGCCCTTTTTTCGTACCGCTTTTTGCAGTGCCAGTAGCGAGGTATGGTTTATTTTTTTATTTCCAATTTAACATGTAGCCATTTAGCTTAATAATATATTCCAACTTAAAAAGCGTTTGCGAGACAGTTGTCTAAATAAAGCTTTGCCATACATGCGTGCGTGACGGCAACGTCAAAATAAGTGAAATGTGATGTAATCAATTTGATAGACATGTAAGTGAGCATTTTCATAAGTGAATTTTGTTGACATCCACCCACATCACTAATCAGTACATATGGGCCTCTAACCCATTGTCTCCAAGAACGCATTTGTGTTGGGATACGTTAAGAAGATCATGGTTAGTTGTTATGAAGTTGTGATCAAGGTAGCTGGAGTTTTGGATATTTTGGTTTAGGATATTTAAGTGAAAACAATAAAGTTCTTTATGCTTATAACATAAATTTTAGATGTTAGGAATTATGAGAACATCATGCAGCCCCCTTTGAATTTCAATTCATGATTCGTGAATGAATTCATGATCCAATTGTTTGGGCGTAAGGTAAATCTGAAACTAGTATATCTATAATAATCAATGCTGTTCGATCAATATCAAACCTGGCCTAGCAAATGCAAGTGCACTGAACAATTTACTGTCTGTTCTGTATTGTTAAGTGCACATTTTCACACAATTAGCTTGTGCACCTGCCTGCTCTTATTATGCACATACTTATTACCAAAATACGATCAATCTATCACGTTATTATTATTAGTTAATAGTACATGATAGTATGTAATGTAATGTAATGTATTTATTTATCTGAAAGGTTACAGGCAACTTTGGGAGTTGAAATTACAACCAGAAATACAATGAGATTTAAAAGAATAACAGAACTCCAGATAGTTTACTTAATCTATGTTCTATATACTATATTGTTACTAAGAGCTAATTTACCTTGGTCATACATACTATTAATTGTAGTTACAATTGTCGGTATTGTCGAGTTTACAAATCTTTTTTTTATCTTAGGGTGAAATGATAGTTTACTTAATCTATGTCCTATATACTATATTGTTACTAAGAGCTAATTTACCTTGGTCATACATACTATTAATTGTAGTTACAATTGTCGGTATTATTGTCGTGTAGGGACTGGCGGATAAACAATAGGTCCAATAAATTGAATTAAAAATGAGTCGGTGGAGATTGAGCTCAGCTCGGTAATAACAAAATGTCAGTAAGTTTTGTTTAAGGGAAGCAATAATGGTTGCACTTGAGTCCTACCACGGCAATTGGCGAAATATGATATGACAAAGTTACAAAAGATCAAGAAGATACCTATATTGAAACTTTACACTCAAACAAAATGTGCTTTATGACCATGTTCTGACAATTAAATTGTTCAAAATCGTTTAAAAATGAGCTATTCAATTTACTTTTTGTGCGTCTAGGTCAATAATTCGTATTTCGTGCAACCAATTAACTCAGATTCCAAACTAGAAAATCTAATTGATAATTGATATAGATCGTAGTTATTGCAACTTGTTTCAACATCTTTTCAAACAAACTTTTCTTTCGTTCAAACATTTCTTTGCAATCCCACACCCAACTTTGTTTAGGTACGTATTTTCTATAAATACTTTACAAGTTAAAAATGCTTGGATTAAGATGTATAGTTACGAAAATAAATTTAACAACTAGTTTAAGTTAAACTCACCAGTTAGTCCAATGAATTTTTGCGCCGGTTATTTAGATTGAAGAGAAGTTGCCTTGTTCCAGTTAACTTTTAAGTAAACTGATACATCTTTGGTTGTGTCTTACCGTAACCGGAAGGGTGCGGTATATAACACATCTCGGGGAATGGAAAATCTTCAGGTGGGTACTAGGGACCACTCAGCCAATGCATTGAGCCGTATACTTTCCACTTTACTCTTATTAAATGCTCATACCTCCACGTCGTTGGTGGAAATTAACTAGTAAGCTCTCAATATTTGGGTCTCCAGAACCCAGCACAC
>JABASH010003088.1:0-17658 GCA_019776445.1 Tomocerus maximus | reverse complement strand
TAATACCTTCGAAAGCAAAAATCTCTCTTCCACTAACAACTTTCATAAAGTAACCTTCCACAACTCCAGTGTCACTCGCAACTATAGGCAGCTGCAGAAATGAAGGGGTTTCGTTCTCCGTATTGTCCGTATTACTAATACCAAATTTAATTTGGCGGAAACTGGGTTTCGGCTGAAAGTCCAGAGGTAATAAGGACACCGGGGGCTCATAGCTGGCCTCACAAGGAATTATTGTGGAACATAGGAAATTAATCACTTGAGAAACAATCAACGCTGCCATGACCAAGAACTGGAGAAGCCGTATGAACCATTGGACTGTTCCAGGAGACCTTCTAGCGATGACTGGAAAATAGTTCAACTAGACCAAGCATTCTAAAATGAATACATTATGCCTACGTGTGAACATACAAATGAAACTGCAAACGCAACAAAAAATTCTCCAGATGAGGTTTCCTCATTTTCTCAGCTCACGTTCCTCGTGTTTTAGGCCAATTCATTCTATTGTTTGTGCTCGATTGTTATCATTACCATAAAAGCAACAAAGCATAATATTCCTTATATTATGGTTTCAGTCCAACTTGAAACTTGATAATAGTAGTCTGTTAATTGGAATAGTGCATTCATGTACGAGTAATTTTAATGACTCTTCTGTGGTGTTTCTTTGTTGAGTTTCTGGTGAATGAATAACTCTGCAGATAATAGGAATTTGATTTTAGAAGAAACATACAACAAAATAAATCTACATGCATGCAAATTAAAAGCGGAGATGCTGACTCACATAGCTTGCCATTTTTGTTCATTAACATCACTTGATCCTTATACGCAAATTCGTTTGCTGCTTGGATGCAGACTGTGAGAAGTCAGCAATTGCGTATATCTGTAATATTATTTACTATATTAGAGGCATTATTTGTCTAATTTTCTTGTCTCTTCAGTGGCCATTAAATTGTTTGTGGCTTGCTAACTTTGAGTATTATTACAATTCATGTGAAAAAGTTGCAAGGTGAAGGTCGTCAAGTTGCTTTTGGCGTGGCGCTCAGTGGTTTATTTCCTTTGAATAGGAATTTAATTCCTGAACAGAAACATTTGTTTGTATGTCGATATCTGTGAAAAGAAGCGACAGATATCAGAAATGAAATTAATAATCAACACACTAACATCGAATTGCATTGTGCTCATTGATAAAAGATGAACAATGTAAAATAGAGTAGGTATGTGCAGTACTGCAGCCTTTCATGACATCCTAATGATCCTAACCAACGTCTACTATAACTTTAGAGCACACTGTATTATCTCGACTAGAAATCTGCGCACAGCACTCTGAGTATCCATCTAATCCATCACATCACAGCTTAACCCTCATACTACCGTGTTTGTCGTTCCAATACGACCTTTGAAATGTAGTGTCCCATGGTTGGGGGATGGGGATGCCATATAACCTCAGGATTTTTTGTATTTGTCACAAAGGTTCGGTGAATACTCACATCTAATTTTTTACATCTGAGGGTACTGACTTCTGACAACCAGGTACTGACTTCTGACAACCAGGCACTGACTTCTGACAACCAGGCACTGACTTCTGACAACCGGTAACTGACTTCTTACAACCATGCTGTTACACTACATTATAATGAATGCCATAATATATGCTATCATGCATATGTAAATATATGTAAAGATTAATCGAATTTTTGTGATTTGCTAATAACTTATTTAATGTAGCTTACCAATGCAGTCAACAAAAAGTGTAAGTATGGATATTATAGTGAAATAGAATTGTGAATGAGTGTAAATAGAATTGTTGAATATATTATAGTGAAGTTTTATAATTTATACGACGTTTTGTACCTGCCTTGTCCGATGCGTAGCCTGAGATTGTTGGCTCGGAATTACCAGGGGCCGTAGGTTCTGGTAGTTTGGGCTTCTTTTTTCCTTTGTTTTTGTGATGCTTTTTTAGCATAAGTGGGTGATTGAGCGCCAGTAAATTGAAATGTCAATTGTGTTATATGAAGTCATTGTCTTCTTTAACTTCTAATCATCTATGTCCCATCATATATTAATGATGGGGCTTTCCATTGATGGGAGTCTATTTGAATCAGATTCTGTCGCCATTAAATGGCTTCTTCTCTCAAATGGAGCCCCCACGTTTGTAATCCTTTTCATGACAATAAACGAAACCACCAAACGCTAATTTGTCTTTTTTTCTAATTGATGTCACGAAACTAACTATTTTTGTTCAACCTCTTGCTCCAAATGTGTGAAGAAGACTGAACTTTAGTTCTGGGTTGGACAGAAATTTGTTTTGAATATGTATGGAAATACAAAATACTACAATCTCTAAATGCAAAGTCCATTCTACATTCTCCTCTCAGCTATATAGTTATTTCATCGGTGGAAACAACTGGTAAATAACTATGACATTCATTATAGTGTAAAGTGATAGCATGGTTGTAAGAAGTCAGTTACCGGTTGTCAGAAGTCAGTGCCTGGTTGTCGGAAGTCAGTACCTGGTTGTAAAAAGGCAGTACCCTCAGATGTAAAAAATTAGATGTAAGAATTTCCAATACCGTCACAAATGCATCTACCTGCTTATGATTAAATTTTAAATTGGAGTTATGTGGTACACATCTAAGGCATGAAAAAAGTACGAAATTCAAAAAAAAAACCTTAGTTTATTACAATTACGCTAAGACCCGAGTTAGGCTATGGAACACACTTTAGTGCGTGGTAATCGTAGGCCTTATTACAACATTGTCGTTGGACCGACTATCTTGGGAGTTACTGTAGATTTTGTAACACGGTTGTATTTGTATGAGGGTTAATTATTATATTTACTATCATCTTCATTTCCCATGAGTTTCGTAGAGTCAGTAAAATTGTTAGAATTAATTGATCGTATATACTATAATATTAGATTTGATTTATGGGAATTTTGGTTTTTATTTCATACTGACAGTGATAGCTTAATACTTAAAATGATGTAATCAATAATTAGTGTAGTGTATGATATGTGTTCAGCCTAAAGTTGCTTCATTGCAGAGTATAACTCATACGTAAAATATTGACTCAAATTATTTAACCTTCACATACACATCTCACATCATGACATGGGAGACCAAAGTATTCCCAGTAGTAGTTAATAATTATATATTCGTGAAACACAATAATTTCTAAATCTAAATGTTGATGTAGCTACTGAAGACAAGCCTTTCTTTTATGTAATCTTGTTTAGAATTTTCGAATCGATAAGATTTGTTGAAATGACAGAAAACTCTCTACAAACTTGTAAGGTAGGTAAAGGTAACCTTCACGTTTGCTGTATATTATGATGCGGTAATGACATCAATCTGGTTTGCCTGTATACATTTATTTGAATTTGTTTATTGAAATGATTGCATTGTATATATATTGTATATATTGTAATGAGTATTTTGGATAAAACTTTCGTTTACATATTGCATATGATTATTTATATCTGTAGGTAGTGGTAGTAGTTGTACCAATCTAGAAACGAAGGTTAGAGTGATTACTACCTGAAATGTGATCAACGCAATGGCGCACATAGTAATAAAGGTACGTATATACTAACTGAGCTAAAATGCATGATAGTGACCTCACAGAACAGCTTATCATGCATGGGATAAATTAGCTGACAAGCTGGCTGTTACATACTGCACAAAGTGTAAAACTTTAATATGAATACTACTATCCACAAGAACAAGAAATCACACTGAACCCTAAAAGGAATGAGTAGACAAGTTTGTTTACTAAAGATCAGGTGGATTTCGTGTTTCTGGTTCGATATTTGGTGTTGGCACTTCTCCAGATGTGTAGGTGATTCCTTTGAGAGCATCAGATGAAGATGACAGTGGATTTAGAGGAATGCCAGTAGCGATAGCGGTAGATTGCATGTAAGTCAAGAAGGCATCTTGGAGCAGATTTGCACGCTTCACATCATCCTCTCTGCAACATGCAATAGACACAATCTAATGTTAGATCTTCAATGTATTTATGTTAGATATAGATTAGCGATTGGTTGATAATCTATAATTGATGGTCGAGTAGACAATTAATCTGGAATAACAGAACTTGACATGTGAATTGTAGGATTGCATCAGAGTGCAATAAGTTAGGCCTGTACTCAGCCTAATGAAGGAGGTATAGGTAACGAATAAGAGTGAACAATAATTAGTGGGATTTAGTAGTAGCGGTTGTTATTGTTGAGAGCAAAGGGTCATTAATTAGTAGAGTATATCAACAAGTGAAGCCAAACCGAAACAAACGACTTACTTGAGACGAGCCAACTCAGCATCTTTCCGTTCCATCAGAGCTTTCCACTTTTGGACTTCTGAGAATTTCTCTTGGATCTCTCTAGCGTGTTTAATTGTCAACATGGCAAGTTGCTCCTGCAGCTCCAAAATTTCCATCCTTAACGCTTCATTAGTCTCCTGCTCCTTTTTTAAGTGTTCAACCCTTTCTTTAGACTCAGCCTGAGCTCGAATCAGAGCAGATTGATTGGCCGTGTCTTTCTCAGCGAGCTCTTGGGACATTGCTGCATTATGTGTGCGAAGAGTTTCCGTTTCTCTACTGAAACTGTCGTTGTCAGATTGTAGTTTTCTAAGTTGACTTTCATTTTTCCTCAACTCCAACTCGAGTTTGTCATTGATATCCCTTAGACTTCCTATCTGAGTCACGTACCCTTCCAACAGAGCGTCATTCTCCTCTTTCAGACTATTTCGCAATTTCACGAGATTCTCTTCAGTTTCGGATCGGATACTGATCAAACTCATTTTCAGTTTCCTCACTTCCTCCTCCGCTTCTGTTTTGCCTTTTTCTAACATTTTAATATGATCCATCATGCTCTGCTGAATTTCTTTGATTTGACTCTCCAACATTGAAATTTCTTCTCTTTCGGCAGTTTCTACTTCCAATTTCCAATTTGTCCACTTTTCCTTTTCTGCTTGAATTCTTTCCTCAAAGAAAATTTCAGACTTGTGCGAATTTTGCTTCATCTTCTCAACAAGATCATTTAAATGCTCAATCAAAACATTCTTGTCGCTCATTTGCATTTCCAGGTCTTTCACCTTCGTCATCATCACCTGCAACTCTTTTATCTTTAGTGACACCTCATCGTTAAGTACGCTTACTTTCATTTCGTAACTTTGTTTAAAAGAATCTATCTCTGATTTTACAGATTCCCTGAGCTCTTCACATTCATTTTCTTTCAACATCAGTCCTTGTCTGAATGTCTCTTCTCTGTCCTGAGCATTTTCAATTGAAAATTTCAACCGGCCTACCTTTTCCATTAGAGATTCATTTTCATTCGTTTTCTCTAAAATTTGTGTATTTAGCTCGGCTATTTCCTCGAGTCCTTCCTCAATCCTTTTCTTAAGACAAGCCTCTTCTTCAGCGAAGACAGTAACCTGATTAGATTAAATAATTCTTATTCAAAAATAAATTTTAGAATTCAAAATAATTCAACTTATTAAAACCAAATCAAAATATGCTTTACCATTGAATGAAGCTCACGTTCATATTCTTCTTCTTTCTTGACCAATTTCTCATTCAGAATCGTTGTTTTTTTACTGGATTCTTCAATTAGCGCATCCCTTTGCTTTCTTTCGCTTAGGCAGTGCTCAATGTATGTAACAATATCTTCGGGGATGAAATTCCCGCATAAGGATATCTTGCTCAGAGTAACATTTTTCCGAAGTGCATCCCAAATGGCCTTTGCCCCAACTAAACCGATGGAGTTCCACCGCAGATCTATTTCTCTCAGAGTTTTGTTGTGTTTTATTCCATTTGCCAATTCAACGGCCACATCAGCTAACATTCAAAAATTGTAAACGTGAGGAGTGCAAACTTTTTAGTAAACAAGTTATTGTATAAAGTATAATGTACTATTATATGTATACTTGTAATATAATTATTATTGCTATTCATTCGCGTATAGGTATTTTAATTTAAATATAAGAACTTACGACTAAGTTGATTATTTCTGAGATCTAGCATCTCCAAGCCTGTATTTACCGATAACCCTTCTGCAAAAATCCTGAAACATTCTGTAGAGTCTCCGAGGCAGTTCCATTCCAAGAGCAATTCGCTCAAGTTGCTATTTTGTTTTAATAACTTTCCCAGAGCTACAACCATATTTGATCCTATATTGTTGCCCCTTAATTCCAGAACTTTAAGTTTTGAATTTTTACAGATTCCATCCATAAGAGCTTGGAATCCTTGAGGCATTAAAAGACAGTCCCCCAAATTCAAATGGGTTATCGGAGCGTCTGTGGCAAATATTTTCCCCAGAGCAATACAGTCAACTCCCCTGAGTCCTCGACCTTTCAAATCCACTGTTATAGTATCTCGTTCATAACTAGCTCTTTCCAACGGTGTGGCCACAATATCTAACGGCTCACTCGAATACAACTTACAAAATCTACAATATTCCTTCTTCAAATCTGTATGAACAATAGCAGGCTGTCCTATATCCTTTTCCACAGGCTCTCCAAACTGAGCTCTTTTGTTCGACAACATTTTCTTCTGTCGGTTTGACATTCTAAAGTCTACGATAAAGCTTTTGTGAGATGACTGTTTACCAAATTATAAACCTGTTAGAAAAGCCAATTTATTATGGAGCTATAAAATGAACTGATTTATGTTTAGTTGTTTTAGTTAGTAAAAATAGATTTACAGATACAATAGTTTTAGCAAAATACATTAGCAAGTCTGTGTTCATGGTGATTACATACCTTTGATTGCCTCATGCGTGCTCACATTGATGAATGATTTGGGAATGATTGGTCAGATGAAGATGAATAGTTTCCCTCTGAGCATTGGGGGAAAATTATTTGAGCCTGAACTTTTTCGCCTATCTTTGTCCAAAAAAGTAATACGCTAACAATTTTTTCAAACTTTTCCCCCAAAACGACATTTATTCGAATACAAAGCAAAAGAGATACAAAATATATGTATAATAATAATAAATTAGTTCATTCTTATGAAAACAATTCCTATCGTTATACTACTGTCATATAGCTACTATTATTGCAAATCATAACCATTTTCTTGTGTCTTCTGCTGAGGATCGTCAGTGTGCGCTCTGCGACAATGTTTCAAATGTCTATTTAAGTTTACTTGACTGGTATATGGTCTTGCGCAAATTGAGCATCGAAAGTTTGATTCGTCTATCTTATGAATGCGTCGCATATGTCGCTTTAAAGTCCAAGTCGTAGCAACCATAATCCCACAGTGCGAGCAACTAATCCTGGATGCACGCACCCGTGACTGGGATCGATGCTTCAAATATGACCGTTCCGATGTAATTTTGGATACATTTTTATGATTGGCAGTTGAAGAGAGAGTTGCAGACGATGAGCTTGCATTGCCTGTGAATACATCAAAATCATTCCATTACTACTTATGTGTACAGCTTTCTGCCATTTTCCAGTCAATTATTAGATGACCCAAGAGCTTTCGCGAGTTTTCATCGCAACACCTAGGTTTTTTCTCCTGAGGCGCGTTGCGATGGATGGCTACACTTGTACCCACCTTTACTTTCTGTACTCCTCCGTGGAACAGAGGAAACGGTGTTCCGGTTCTTAGAATTCCGGTTGAATGGACAAGTGGTAGTAGAGACACTTGAAGTAGGTACTGGTACTGAAAGAATTGGTGTTTCTGAAGAGCCGTGCGAATGATCCAATGTTTGAGTTGGGTAACTATTCATCATGTTGTCCGTAATCGTGTTTTGTGAGCATGAAATCGCTGAAAACGGTAATTCCTGTTCCAATGTATCAAAAATAAGAGACTGAGACTTAAAGAATTCCATACTTTCGTTTTCCATCCCTTCTTCCGTTGATAACAAGGCATTTTGTGCGGGAATGAACGTTCTAGGATTCATATTACTGGTATCCCCTGGTTCAAAGTAGCTCGTCTGAGCTTCATTGGTATAGACTTCATTGCTGTAGCTCATAGCACTGAAAATCAGTAGGAAATATTATTTACATTGAAAATCCGATTCTTTAAGACCATGCATACCGAAAAGTACAAACTATAAAATATTTTTTAGAAATTAAATGCTAATAAAGAAGGTTGTCACTTAACGGCGCACCTTTCTACTTCCGTTTTAATTATTGGGAAATGCTGACTGCACGTATCACAACGATATTTCAATATTTGTGCATTTTCTTCGTGCTCCCATTCCTCTTCTACTAATCTATGTATTTTGTTCAACAGGGCGACTTTTTCATTGTCCATTAATTCTTTCAAAACTTTCTGGCAATTATTTAGCAAAGTTTCCTCCAGTTCATTTTGCAATGCTACAAGAGCAGAATAAATCTTTTCTGCTTTGTTGAAAGACATAATTTCCAAAGCCTATGGCTGATTATTAAATCTATCCGTAAACGAATCCGATTCAAGCTACAAGTACTAAATAACTGATCTTCGTCTACTATTTCATACCCTAACTATAATAATTATAATATTGTGTAGGGGATGTAGTTTAGTTTATATAAGCATGTAACTGGCAATGTGGCAATAAGCGAAATATTAAGCAAAAATCAGCAACTTCGGGGGAGAAATTAAAAAACTCTCAGCTTCAATTTAAGCGCTTCGATATCAAGGATCGTGTCTGTCCTGTCGTTCCACAAGTTCAAATCACATTTTCATGCTAACAGATAAGTGCAAGGAGCAAGCACGTAGTTTTTGATCAGTCAAATGAATGCACTATGTATTACCATTACACGGATGCATAATACATAACCCTAATAAGTGTATGAGATTTTATTATACGCAATGAGATGCTTATGAAATATATGAACTTTTAATTAAAGCATCTATTTACTCGTTTATAAATCAAGGAAAGTTAGATTGATCAGAGATCAGAGCAAGCGATAATGTTAATCATTAACATCTTTATTATTAAGTTAATGACTTAACTTATGTAGAATGATATTCCATGTAGACGCTTTTACCTAGAAAAATGACACAATAAGTGCTAACTGAACACTGAAGTTCATGAAATGTACGAGATATATTATTATTACTTAGTAAATAGACAACTGATCCCAAATTTTCAGCCTTTCTTTGAAAGGATCTGGAATCATTTTTATTTCTCCAAAGTTCAGCCTCAGGAATTGTAAATTGTCAGGATCTTTAATAGGCTCCCAAATATAGAGGTCCTTTCCGCTAATGTCATCTGTGTAAAATGGTTCTCTGTAACAAAAATAAGTATCTTATACTCAAGAACTTGACTGTTGCTAGATTCTTTAAACGAAGGAATCATGTGGGAGGTACCCTTTAGTCGCAAAATTAGTAATTAAGGAAACAACAATATCGGACATTTTCATTGCACTCGTATCCTCCCGTTCTATTGCTTTGAAATAAATGGACGAGTTAAAAATTATACTTAAATCTTCTGTATGAGATGCTCTGAAAAGATACATAAAATAATAATATTATAGGAACATCCACATAATTCTGAAGAAATAGCTCAATGCTTAAAAGATTCTGTTTTAATAAAACGTAACATAGAATACAAACCCCCATTTTCTGTAGTCTGCAGATAAACTGTTTGTAATTCCCACTATACTTCGAAAACCGAAGATGTAACTATAGCATGGGGCTATTTTGTAGTGATGTCGCAAAGCTCTACGAGTTCCCAAGAGAAAATAGCGATCTGTCCCCATCTAATTATAACATTGACAATAAGTGGGCAATAGGAATATTAAAGAAGAATAACAATAAGGTTATACATAGGTAAAACAAGAATAATTTAGGGCACGGCACAAGGTGATTGATGAGGACTAGGAAATAAATAATTGCAGTGGTTGTCCATTCAATTGTAGTATCTTGCCATTAAAATGTGCCATAAAATTGCTTACTCTGGCGATAGATCTCGAACTTGCAGTACTGGGCGGTTTATTTCCCAAATAATGTTTAGTTACTTTGTCCAGTATATTTTCATCATCAGGAATATCCATTATGTATGGCAGGTACCGTTTCCAGTGAATTTTGTAATTTATTAGTAACCCACTATTATCAAGAGCTACAATAAATGAGCAAATAATTAGCTTACAAGTGAGGTATATTAAATATTTTGACTTTTGCAATTCTTCAAGTATGTACTTACCCAAAAGCATATATTCTGCCTCCTCTTGAGTATTTGTGCATAGCCATGGAACTTTAGCTACCTCATTTCTTGCATAATAGTTCTCTGGGGTATCAGTTATGTATGCATCTGGAACAATATTTGGCTCAATTACAGGTGCAAAAACCACCACAGGGAATAAAATGATATCCTAATCCCACGAATACGTATTATAATCGAGTTATTTCAAAGGCAATAATAAAAGAGTCTGAAATTGTATAATTTGTTCTTACAAACATATGTCTTTGAAATGCAGTCAGAAAGTTTGCATCAGCTTTCTGAAAACAAGATAAAATGGCACTGCTTCCAGATTCAGTTGGACATCCCATTATTTTGGCGAACTTTTTTGTAATTTTTCTTGCGGTAGCTCCCGACTGAAGAGCCCAAAAATTAAATGCAGATCCACTTAAAGAGGCGGCGTTTCTGTACATTCCTCTAGCGATACTTGTGTTTGACAGAAGATGCAAATGAACCGAAGCTCCTCCCGCACTAACGACAATTTGACTCATGTTAAAGACTTCTTACTGACCCAATAGGTATCTCAATACTTGTATTTTACCTTTGACCCAATAGCGTAACACGGTCAACGTCCCCTCCAAAGTTAGCAATATTATCATGGACCCATTTGATAGCAAGCGCTTGATCTTTTAAACCGTAGTTCCCTGAAGAAACTTCATCTCCCGTGCTCATGAATCCTATAAATCGTATAACTTTTTGTCAGTAAGCTACAGACACCTAGTATAGTTGCCACTTGCCGTGTGGAATATCTGTATGCATACGTATCAATCAATCAAGGAGCATAAACCTTCTTGAGCATATTCATATTCCACAGTTTCTCATGTTGATAATAAATTTTTTATTTTCAGAATCCTAAATAATAATTATTTATCTCGCCCATGTGGGTATAAAGGTCAATTCGAAAATATCGCTCACCTAGTACGCCTAAGCGGTAGTTGATGGTCACAAGTATTACATCGCGTTTCAGTAAATACCTGTGGCAATACAATTTATTATTTACATATTTAATACAATTTAATGTTTATATTTAGTTCATTCATAGTAAGTTAGGTCTAGTCCAGTTTCGTAATTCTACTATTTGATCAATATCTTACGCAGGACCATATTCTCGACCAGCACCAAAAAAGTAACTTCCTGAAAAAGACAATATCATTTTACTACAAGCATGGCAATTTATTGAGCACGGATAAGTAAATGTGCTAGCAGTTTCTTATCATTTAATGCACCTCCATGAATCCAAATGATGACAGGAAAATTTTTGGGACCGCTGCCAGTTATATTGCATTGTTGTCTGGTCGGTACATACACCTTAAAACGTAAAACACCAAGGAGAGTACATTCAGTGTATGCTAATTGGTAATAATATTATTGCAAACCAAGTCCTTAAATTACTCATGTGTAGTGTAGCATTAATTTATTTATTACATTGAGGAAGAGACATCCTTCTCTGCCTGTCGTAACTAAGAGCCTTAAAGGATTAATTTGTAAACAGTCTGGCCCTGGGGATTTAGCTTGCAGAATTCCTTTCCAAGGTTGTTTCGGCACGGGAGCCTAAAAATAATTTTGCAAGTACAATCATGTTTGCCTTTGAGATTAATTCTATTCTTTGTCAACATAAACATTAAGTAATGTAAGCGGACAAAAGACAAAGTTAGAAAACCAAAGGCAGAGGTGAGTGGATAGTGTAATGTAGTAGAAGCATTAAAATTGTAGCGTATCTTCAAAAATCGACTTTTATAATTGGATCGAGTTAATTGTTTTGAGTCTCTGAAGTCTGAAAACTAACCCCCCCTGGGGGTTGTGACCCAGGTTTACGAGATGAGAAGTAAGAAAACCAATCTGCATTAACAGAATCTTCCCACAGTCTACAATTTTCCACCGATTGCTATCAACCTGTTTTCCGAAAAACGGAATCTGTATTACCAATTGAACCTGAAGTCCTAAATTAATTGTTTTGAGTCGGAAAGCGGTTACCGACAGCTTTAAATTTTACCGGAAACTTCCTAGTGTGTCATTTTCTCCTTCCTTTTTCCTGGTGTAGAATATAGATTCGGAATAATTAATAATAATTATAAACTGTTAATAGCTACCTTGAACCTTAGATCACCGATAGGTTGCTCAGCGTATGGAATTCCTTCGAAGGACATCACGATATCTCCATTAATGATGGTTTCTTTGAATCCTTCTACAAAGCCTGTCTTAGTGTGAACAATATGATCTGAGATATCTTCGTGAGTCTTAATACTTTCTTTGGCTGGTGGTAACGGTGTAGGTGCTGGATGCTCATATTGACAATTGTATACGGAGCAGAGCAAGTGGAACAGGAACCGTTTAATTAAAACCATTTTAAAACAAACTTGTAACCAGATATTTGAGTTGATTATCAATCTTTATCATTGACAAATTAATATGATAGAAGTTACATTACTCCCACAAATACTATAGGAAACAAATAAAATACGTCCGTGATTCGTGAGTGAGAGAGCAAATGTGAATTTTAATTATTTTATTGTATATTGACATTTAAATGACCAATCCAGTTCACAACTTTGTTTGCAAGAACTTGTTTATTTTTCATGATAATATTTTCTTCAAAACAGTCACACCTGATAAATACTGTTCCTCAATCAATATTTAGTAATTTCTTTCACAGGTACATCGCGTCGATGATCTAGCCAAAGTATAAAATATATTGATTGCTATCATAAAGACAATTTTAGAATGTGGGATTGGGAATACTGATGATGTGAAGATGTAATTAGCTAGCACTATTGAAACTGTTATAGTTTAAGATATTGTGCCCTCGCTTGAGATACAGAATTTCCTTACAAGTATGTTGTTTCCGTATAGCTAATTAGTCAACTAAATATAGGTACGCCAATTCCACATGTGTTTATAAAACTTCCATTGATAACTGAATTAAAGTCTTACAGGACATCGTGTCTCATTCTTAAGGGAAATGTGAACGTGAGGAATGTAGTCAGTCTTTTAAGTAATCATGATAGTGTGGAGTTTGTAGGTCCATAGACTGTAGAATAATGTAATAAAAGTCTCTCTCAACGTTTAGAATTTAGGGTTTCAATACTCTTCCCCACTTTTTTGTAATCTGGCTGCATTAGTGAATTCAAGTCCACAGTTGTAAAAGTATTTTGCATTGTGCTTCGTCGGTAACATCTGGTTCACCTTGACCATGAGTGTTATAGCATACCAATCAGTCTCTTGGAATTAATACCAATATTTTATGACTTCGTGGAAGAAGTGGACGAGAAGCATCATTTTGTATGAATAATTTTGTCTTAATAGGTACCTACAGATAATATATGTTAGAGTACCCACAATCAAATACAAATCATAATCAACTGGATTCCAGGCAGATGTACGTACTCTGATATGGTTTTCCTGTTAGGTACACATTTTACACATCTACAGTACACACTACCCACATACATATGTGCAAGAAATATTTTTCACAATGTAATCAATGAGTTAATTATTATTATTTTCCCAATTGGACGTAGGTTTATAGTAAAGTATACAACTTTATGTAGGCATACACCATTTATTGCAGTCAGTTTATAAATTGGGGAGCATATAAATGTAAATGTAGGTACTAGACATCAATTTTATATTCAAATTCCGTGGAAGGCTCCATAAGAGTTTTTATAATCATAATTTAAATACTGGCAGATATTGAGACGTACGATGTGGTAAAAATATTATAAGATAGTAAAAGAACTAAAAAATTATATTACCTGAAAGAAAGTAACCAATGATTTAATTTTAAGGGCATTTGTGTCATTTCAAGCAGTTAATTGTAATATAAAATAGCATTGCGGAGGATTCTTTGCATTATCCAATTGAATCCAATTATCCAATCGAACATTATCCAATTGCTCGAATCAAAATCTGTCAGAAAAGTTGTTTACATGACCATAAAAACTCGGAACTTTACATTTACATAGAATTCAACGCAAAATTATTGATGTACAAACTTACTAGTACATTTATATGCTCCCCAGATGTATAAACTGATTGGAAAATACACATTATTCATTATTTAAAACATTCTCTTCATCTTGTTCAATTGTAATTAGATATATTAGATACAAGCATAATAAGTACCTATTTAATGTATCAATCCATACAAATTCAAAAAGCTAGGTATACTATTAAAGATGATTGCTTCAAGGCACTAAAGCATTAATTCATGTCAATGTTTAAGAGCGAAGCATGAATTCATATTAAAATTGATTAAGTGACTACATCCTAACTATTATAGAAGTAGTAACACTTTTTCATGAATTCCAATTTACGATTTGCTTATAGTGTTGTATGTACCATGCCAAAGTGATTCCAACCAATGCATGGGTCATCTTACAAGATCACAGCTTACCTACTATACTAACTTAGTTAGCTATACTTATAATTATTCAAGTTCACTGTCAAGGTAAAAATGATCATCAAAGAAATCATAGACATTACTTACATAATGCGTTGTAGGCAATTTATGTAACTTTGTTTTTGTAGCAGTCAAAACAAGTTAACACTATACGCTGTATGGTAGCTTCTTATAGGAAAAATCAAAAAAAAATCAAATGTTTTATCAAAAATCAAAGTGTTAAAATCAAAATCTGAACAAGTAGTAAGGTAATAAAAATACGAGACACAAAAAAAACGCAACACGCGTGCTATGCATTTGTATATTAACATTATTTCCAGTCTAATGGAATTGGCTGTGTCTTCTTTGGAGACTACCACACGAACGAATGAAAAATTAGAGACCATGAAAAATACAGATAATCATCCACAGGTGCTAACTTAAAAGTTTGCCTGGATACACGTATATGATTTATGATTTAACAACTGTAAGTACTACTGGTGCTGGTGTTAATTCCGCGAGAAAAACAACAGTCATACTAGAAGATGGTATTTATATTTATGTAACATATATTCAACTCAACCCAATTGACGTGGAGTACCATAAATGAGAATCATTCACTATTTATTAATTGTATAATATGTATATCATAAAATCCAAAACAGGGAGATGGTACTTAAATGCTTTTAGATTGGTCATTACTTATTACACGTCATACAAGACCAGTGACCAGAGAGAGTCAGCAATTTAGTCAGATCAGGTATCATTTATGAAATAATTAAAATTAACAAATATTATTTTCAGTAAATTCCCAAACTCTCCCATATGGAAATGCGATCTTTAAATGGATCTGCAATCATCTGAAAATCTTTGTTCGCAATTTTTAGAAACAGCATGTTCTCAGCATCCGTGATCGGAGTCCACTGGACTTCTTTGTTATCCACAGTGTTGTCAGCCAATACTGGAAATCTATCCATATACCATCATAAATCAGTAAGGCAGACAGCTTGTCAATTGCACTAAAACATTCACTAAGAGATTTGGTGGTTTACTAAAGGGGGATTTTGGGATACGGAAATCTCGGAATCAATACTAAAAGGTTAACTAATCGATGAATCGTTATTGAGGGCAAAAGAATACCGCGTGTCAGCAAAATTTGTCAGAAGGTCGACCAAAATTTGTGACATGGCCAAGGTTTCATTGTCCTTTTTCATCCAGTCGAAAGGAGTTGTACTATTTAAAATAATAGCAATGTCTTCTCCATGCATAGACTATAGTCAAGAAAATGATAACAGTATAAGTGAGCATGTATATAATAATTCACTCATCCATTACATAATATATTATAGTATTTTATTTATACAAAAAACGTACACCCCAATTTCTGTAGTCATCGAGAAGCTTTTGCGCTACACCCGACGGACTTTTGAACTCAAAGATATAGGAGTAAGTTCTGGCTACTTGGCTATGAAACTTTAATGCACGACGAATGCCAATGTAGAAATAGCGGTCACTGGCCATCTAATTTCGATATTAATCAGCTAAGCTTTTGTAGTAAAGCTAATATAATATTGTACAAGCATATTTATTTCACATACTGCTCCTAAAAGTTTGGGACTTTTGAACATTATATTTTGAGTCCCAAAATAATGATGAAGTAACATATTGTTCGTTTCTTCTGGAGAATATTTCAACCCATCCCGGTAATCCATAAAAATGTGTCCATACTTTTTAAAATGGTTAAATGGCAATCCAAGGCTAAGTGTTTTTTGTAGAACTGGAAAAAATTTAAGATGATTACGTATTTTTTTTTGGATTTTAAATGTTACTATGTATTATGTATCACTATCTGTATAAACAATCAAATCGACACCAAGTATGAAGAACTCGGCCTCCTCTCTTGTTGAACTGCAGAGAAATGGAATTTTTGCAACCTCCTTTCTAGCGTAGTAATTCTCTGGAAGATCGTCTATAAATGAATTGTTATTCTGCTTAGATTGCATCACAGGACCAAATAAAACGACAGGAAATAGAAATAAGTCCTAATATTACCCAAACACAATATTTATTAGACTTTCAGGGAGCAATAAGTTTTTTGTTGCATTCTTAATAATATTTTGGGACAATTTTGTTCTTTGGTTTTCCCATTTTCTTACCCACAACCATCTTTGTGCAGCTACTATGAAGTTCGGGTTTTGATATCGTAAGCAGTTCAACAGATTTTCATTCCCAGAGTCTATAGGGCAATTCACCAGCTTAGATAGCTTTCCTGCCATCTCCATTGCATAGGTTTCATTTTGAAGTCCCCAGTGGTTGAATGCCGAGCCACTTAGAGCAATAGCAGCAGAAAATAATCCTTTGGCGACACTATTAGTTGCTAACATTTGCAAATGCACAGAGACACCACCGCTACTTTGCCTGACAGTTAGATCAAAATATTATAGACAGGCTGTAAATATACAAAAGCATGCAATTATGCAGATCTATAGAAGAATCACCCGAAAAGTGTTATTCTAGATGGATCTCCTCCAAATGATTTTATATTGTCGTGAACCCATTTGATAGCAAGGGCCTGATCTTTTAAGCCATAGTTGCCTTCATACCCCGTGCTAAGAAAACCTGTATGTTTAAAAGTATAATTTAATTGAAAAAGTCTGATAATTTCAACATATTTATGATTAAAATTTCAAGTCAGCATTTTAATCATTGATTTAACCTAGTGCTCCAAGGCGGTAATTAATTGTGACGAGGATTACATCTTTTGACGAAGATGACAAGTAGTAAGGTCCGTATTCACGTCCTATGACCATTTTGACCATCAAAATTGATTATTATATCGATTTATGTGCAAAAATATATAGTTTGTTATTAAGTACTGTTTGAAAACCTGATCCATACAGGAAGAAACCTAAATGGAAAGTGCAGTCCTGATTATGATAATCGTCAGTATTTAAAAGAATATTGAAATTAATACAGACTGAACATTACCCCCGTGAATAAAGACCATAACAGGAAACGAATGATCATGTGTCTCATTTGGTAACTGCGTATGTAATGTAATGTGTATAGTGCTAAGTCCTTATTAACTGACCAGTAATGTGTATAAATAGATATAAAC
>JABASH010003087.1:0-17662 GCA_019776445.1 Tomocerus maximus | reverse complement strand
ATTGTAATATTATGATCATAAGTAATTTAGGTAAAAGTAGTACATTTCAGTATTCACAGACTGTTCAGACAGTCATTCAGCTTCAGCTTTGTAATTTACGTCAACTTTTTAAGTATTTTAGAGTCAGTTTTATAGAATTTTATACGTAAATAATGCAGATTTGACTGTTGTCACATATATTCCCATTTTTATTCTCCTTCAATGAAGAAGAAAAATTCTTATTCTTAACCGTATTTGTATTTTGACATTTCTGAGTATGAAAATATACATAATGTCCAATTCAGTATTTATAATTCTCACATTCTCAGTTAGGTACCTATACATTACAGTTAGATGCTATCCTCGTTCATACGATGATAGCTCATAGTTTTTATTTCAAATACAGTTTACAACAGGAAGAGAACTTTTGAAATCACGAACTCACGACAATGCAGGCATATCTAATTCATTTGTTTTTAATTTATTAAAATCTCGGTTAAACATCATAATTGGAAGTGACTGAACAGGCACCATTGTCTAATAGCTACTAATAGTCACTAGTCACATAGAATTTCTAAGAAAATACAATGTAAGAATGTAACATGGGGTCGGTCAAAAGGAGATAATTTAAATCTGAATGGACAGGAAGATCTGTTTTAAGGAACCTTCTATAAGTACTACATCAACTTAAGTAAGTTAAGTATAGAACAACTATTAGTACCTCAATATTGTAACATTTTCTAGTAGTTTTATTTAAAGGAGTAATTATAAGTAACTTAACTGAAAAGGATACAGTACTGTACTAAATCAAATGCAGGCCTATCAATTGTACACGCCTACTACTACATATGTAGTTTCTACAAAGCATTTACGTACAAGTTTAGATAAGCAACATCAATTTAACAACTAACAACAATGTAATGAGACACACTTAATGAAGACTATAAGTAGTATATTTTACCTATTTTTATTTTACTACCCAACTGAAATTAATCAGGCTATATAGCTCTGCAACGCTAATAATTATGCGCAAGCAAGCTAGCGCTGATTAGGTGCGCTACGAGCTGTGATATGTTAAAATTCTTGCAAAATGTAAGAGGAGTCCTACATTCCTTTTGTAAATGTACCTTGTTAATTGTAACTGTAATAGCTACCTAACCTATAAGTAGCCTTAAAAACACTAAATGTAGACACTAGACAATTAACAAAATGCAACGTACTTAACAAACTATTTATAGTTGATCATAATACATTCATATTTACATAATATTTCAGTGTAACCTACATTAATTTATACTTAAAAATTAGCAATAGTAGATTTAGATATATTTACGTATACTTGTACATTTTACTCATAATCTTATAGCTAGGCTAGGCATCGAAACACATTTCTCTGCACATGAACAATAAATGGGAAAAAATGAATCTCAAATTGCTCACATTCACAAAACAATTAAAACTCTTCACAGGTACGCATCATGAATTACACCAGTTGAATAATATTTATCGAATAATAACGGAAATTAATTGCTAGTTTGCGAATAATTTACAAGTACCTGGGTGGGTACACATTACAGGTTAATGAGATAATATGAAGTTATAGTAATAGTAATCCCTGCATTATCCTGTATACAGATAAAATACCTTCCAAAAATGTCATACTCGTTAAAACACTTTGGCTGAAAGCTCGACAAGTTTGTGCATAAAGTCATAAAAGTCACAGTGCAAAAATCTATACTTAGAATTGTAATACAGAAGAAAGATATATCATACTGACAGAACAAAAACAAGAGTGCATAGACCAAAGTTCATTTCATTACACTAGATATCTGCATTTTGAGACTTTTACAATTGTTCGCTTGTATTTGTACGGAATTGGATTGAAATAAAAGGAAGAATGCTGAAGTGTGCATTTTAAATGCTTAAATTATATAATAAAGATAATATTTCTAAATTAAAAGATGTAAAGTAAAAAGTATCACATTTCCGTTTCCAAAGGCATACTTTTACTCCGACTGCTCAGAGCTTTAAAATCATCATGTCTGTAATGGTCATGGCCTGGTACCCTGGATGTCGAGGAAGTTGGAATGTATTGGCTTTGAGCACCTCGCATTGGCGTTAACTCATCGACATTAGTTTCCAAATAGGTGCTTATAGGTCTAACAGTCTCGTCTAACTCATAATCTACTTCCAAATCGTCTAAACTAGTTTCAATCACTCTGGCTTTTCTACTTCCACTCTTATCCTTTACATACTCAGCTGTGGGATAATCACCGTGATGAGATCCGAATGACATCATTTCCGGTGGAGTGTCTGGATCTATGGCCGACGACGTGAGGATAGGTTGGCTAAATGCATTCACGCTGGTAGAAAAGTCTGACTCTCCGAAATTGTCTTTGTAATCCCTATCGTTGTCGATATTAAAGGCAGTAGCTGGCAAAGACTGTCGATGGTCGCCGTAAATATTAGGATTATAAGCGTGACGCTCTAATTCCAGCTGGTCGTAGCTCTTTGCAGTGAGCGGATGATGTTGAGATTGGCCACCCAAAGGATGATGCAAAGAAACAGGAGAATTCTCCGAACCAGGGTCAGTCAAGTGGTCCGTCGATGGCTGAAGAGGAAAAGTCGATGCCGTTGCCATTGATGTGCTACGGAGAAATTCGTTGGAAACATTTGTGTTTTTGTATTTCACAGCGTGGCCATTGTTTTGTAGATTTGAGGAAGAGTCCCAGTATTCGTTGGCAGGAATTGAGCCTATACTTGGCGTTTCTCGGAAGTTAGGGTTCTGGAATGTCAAATCAAATGACGGTTTCGTCAGTACATCTGCACGAACATTGACATTTTGAAGACCATTTCTCGGGGCTTGAGGAGGAAGTACAGGGAGCCCGTGAATTCCGTTTTCGGGTCTCGGACGGGGTCGTCCCATTGGGTGACGACTGAAATTGTCGTCGAATACTTCAGAATTAGCCGCTGTGGACACAGCCGTGTTGTGCGTTTGAGTATCGTATAAATCGTATGAAGTTGTATCGATAGAGTTAAAATGGGAGCCCGACTTTTCGATAGAGTCAAAACTTCCATTCATTTTATTGTAATTGTTGAGATTGGCTCCTGGGACAGAACTGGCATTCTTTTGCTATTAGATCAAACAAAACCCATTAATGTGATGATACTTGTTTTTCGGAGAAAATATTACTAACTCAATAATGCATTCATAATGCAGTACTTACCGATGCGACTATTTCTGCCATTCGTCTTCGGTAGCCGGCTTCTGAAAGACTAGCCATTGAAGTAAAAGAGCGACTAGAACGGATTGAAGCTCGAATAGAACTACGCCTTTCAAGGCGTTCTACTTGCCTCTGCTTAGATTTTGTATACCAAAATACTAAAATGAACACAATCAAAACTAATGCTACAAATGAAGCGACTATTGCTCCGATCGTTATCGTGTCGCTTGTCCAAGCCAACGGATCTATACTGACTTTAGGATCTGTAAATGAAATAAGAATCATTTAAGTCCTTACTAATTACTTACAAATTACTTATGCAATATATAACGCATGATCTCTGGTATATCTAATTATGTATTTGTATGTACCTGTTTCGCAAATAAACGGAAGTCGATAGGAACAATCATCCACCTGAACACCATTGGCGACGAAAACAGTACACTTTCCAAATCTGTCGACGTCTTGTACCCACACCCTGTCGTAGTAGTCATAATCCTCTTGTTGATGTCTTAGAAAATGAATAATAGCAAAAAAGTTGTCTTCCACGTAAGGCATGGAAGCATTTTCACTTTTGCAAAAATCCTTTGCTTCGCTAAAGTTCATGTAGCCTCCGATATACATGTAGCAAGTATCCGCAACTAGAGTATATCCAGGGGGACATTTTCCACTAAGGAGTGTCCTGTTGTCTTTTCGGAATGGTGAGAAAAGTACGCGAAGTAAATCCGTATTGTCGTTTTCATCCTTTATTCTTCCCATAACAGCAATATCTCCCTCATATCCCCACCAGTTATGGCGGGCGTCAACTGCACTGGGTAAATCGTATGAATTGCTACAAAATTAATCATTGAAAAGCATTAAAACAATTGTTAAAACAACTTTATATAGGAATTATCTAGTAAAATCTGTTTATTCCCTTAATTTTAAGCAAACAATCAAAAACACTATATACAATCGTAGATACTATTTTGCAAGCACAACAAAAATATTTACAAATACCTTAGATCTGAAGGCCTGGACATGGCTCTAGGACTGTAAATCGAGAAGGCAGAATTGCAAGTTGCAAGGCAGATCAAATACAGTTGAACAAATCAATACATGCAAAATGTTCATCATGCCAATTGAGACGTGAAGGGAGTGAAGGTGGGAGAAAGCAACCGAAAAATAAATACAGGGGAAAATACTATCATTAATTTTCATTTGTTAGTAATAAAGTGATAGGAAATAAATAATTAAAATAGTCTTGTCAGCGTCAGAGGTCAAAAGTCAAGCAGTCTTAGCAAAATGGTTAGTAATTTATACATGCCTAAAGGGTGCCTACACTATTTAATACAAATATACAACAAACGTAGTAAATAGATATCCTATTAACATGCGATGAAGTTGAGTACCAAGGTCATTAATGTATTGTCCCATTTTATTACAGATTCAGTGATTCAGAGGAAAAATTCTTACCGTGATTTGTTAACAGTGGTTAATTCGTAGGAATTTGCTGGATTTACAAAAATATTATCGATATATTGCTGACCAGTGCTTCCGGCAATAATTGTTGCCTTATCCTCCCAATCAATGGCTTCGTTCCTGAAGAAAATATAGCACCCAAATTAATCACAACTTCTTTAAATCTATCAATCAATTCTATCAATCGACCATTTATTTATATTTACTATTGTTATACTTACATGAAGAACGAATTGTGAACACAAGACTGGTATATAGGTAACCGAACTTTCTCAAATCCAGTTACTTGCATTATATGCTCTCCCCGATTAGCATGGAAATAATTGTCTGTCAAGTTTGAGACAACCTTAGAAAATCAAGAAAAGTAAGCATTATAAGAGTTTTTTGGTTTATAATTAAGAAAATAATTTAATGCCAAATGATTGTCATTTTACCTGACTCAATGTAATCACATCAGCAAAGTTAGCGTTATTACGAGTAACGATGTTTCTATAAAATACAATTTCTTGGAACGGACTACTTCTTTTTCCTTCTGCATGAATAACTTCTCTATTTGAGTTTCTTTCAAATACATTGTTATGCACGTATCCTTTCATTGCAGTCGGAGACCCACTGGAATCAGATACTATGTACAGTCCGCCTTGATTTCCGCGTACGACATTGTTCTAAATTTTACAATAAACATTTTAACTGTGAACTTATTAAGTAACTAAAGTGTAATAGTCAGAAGTGAGTATAATTAGTACCTACCTTGAAATAAATATGCTGCATATTCTGAACATCGAATCGAATGGTACTTAAACAACTGGAAAAATTTCCATAAAATTGCTGACCATTATTTTCAAAACGATTCCTTTCAAGTGTTACAGTGGGGCTTATCTCTCCAGCAGACCCATAGTAAAATGCGCCTTCAGTATTGTTATGGAAAACTGTATATGAGATATTGTGTTGCACATTCCGATCTAGAAAATATCAATGAGTTATAGTTATTTTACCAAAAATCAAAGCGTTTTATAATGTTCAATCTAATCTAAGTAGCTTACCAACACCATGAGGAGACACTGGAAGAGTGAGAATCTCAGCAACAAACCCATGATACCCAGTAGCACCTGTTGCATGTAGTTTTACGCTTAAACTAGGCCAATTCGTAGAATAAAATTTATTCATGCTATTTGGGTCGTCTTCCATTGTAATAGTGGCAATTTCTTCTGTGGTTACGTTGTAAATATCTCCGTCAATTAACTTGATGTAGTCTGGAGGCCATGGTTTGGCAGTGGAATTATATAGATTCAATTGAAGCAATCTATATAACAATGGAACATGAATTAGAATGATCTTGATTGTTTTTTACTGTATTGTGAAGCAGTTAAACAATAATTAAGTACATAGAATTCCATCATTATGGCATATCTTACCGAAATCCGAGATTTTTTGAATTATACACACTTTTGAAGATTTTCACACAGTCTACGGGAAAATTGTCGTATTTGTAATACAGAACCACTCGCTCTTCAACCACGATTTCTTTGTTTGTGTCACAGATGTCTACCATTCCAAACAGACCGTATGGAATTTCTATTTTTCGTAATGGAAAAAATGAACTTGAATCCGAATATTGTGCTTCTCCTGTTAATGAGACGCCACTAAATCCAAGACCCATGTTATCCACGAGGCTAAAATGGAGAAAAAATAATTACTGTTTAATTTCATTTGAAAATTAAGACACAAAAGTAACAAATTTTTCCTTACTAATTTCTTGTCATTCTCATTGTTTTTGGTGCGGATATAATGGAGATTGCATGGGAAGCTGACTTTGTAATATTCACTTGTCGAATAAACGGACTCTGCATAATACTGAGAATAGCAGGGCTTTTTTCATTGTGCAGGATTCCAGCTCCATACATTTTTACATACTCCATGATACTCTCCTCTCGTTGATAGGAACTATGTGTCACAGAATCGTGCATGCGATGCTCAAATAAATGTTGCTCAAAATCAGGCACAGCAAATCTTAAAAATGTCAATCTAATGATTAGACCCGGATAAAAATAGGAATTAAATTATTAATTTATATATTGTATATACCGAATTCCTCCCCAGTACTCCATAGTTTTGTTTAAATTTCTGTTTCCACAATGAATAAAAAGAAAATCATCTTCCCAATGGCACGGGTAATCGTATCCGTACAATTGACCATTCATCCGTACAGGACAATCATCCAATGTTTTTTCATCACCTGAAATAAATTATTTCATAGTATCTCATAGTTTTGGATTCAGATCTACACAGGTATTTCAAATTGAAGTGAATTCTTCTGATATTATACCTATGCATTGAAATGGTTCAGGCCATTTTCTGACCCTAACTACGCTGTTGTAGTTGTATTGATATTCCCATCTGCGTCCGAAATCAAAGTGAACATTCATATGATCGAATCCAAGCTGACGACAAACAACTTGCACGTTTCTTTCGGTGAACCGATTATCGCACATTGGTATCCACTGCAGAGTTGTTTTATTAAAATATTCAAGGAATCCTTGGTTGATACCCTGCTCACACTGTTCTTCCGCACACAGTCTTACAGTTCTTTCTCGATTTTCCATGGTCTTCATTCGCTGCATACTTTCCAAATATTCCTGAAAGAAAATAGCATACTATTAATATCTATAGGTCCAATATGATTTAAAGTCCAATTTTCTATCAATTCTCACCCTTTTTTGTAAAGTAATGGGTCTCATTACAATAGGTTCTTCCGGTGAGCCTTGAGCAAAAAGAGCCCCAAGAGCCAAAATACCAACACTTGGATAAAACTCCATTTCGACTCCAGGTCCAATTGTTAGCGTTGCTGCGGGCATTATTGTTATATCGGATTTGACCACGTACGGTTTATCTCTTTTGTACAAGATCAATGGACGCATTAAGCGTCCTGATAAATTGTCAATCGTGATTTCATTATCTGGTTCATAACTTGTAGAAATGGGAGAATCAAAATCCTCTTTGAGATAAAAGGGCCGGTAAGAAGCAACAGCATAACTATTCCAGTCATCAAAGTCAAATATTCTTTCCTTGATTTTGATAGGGTCAGCTGTTCCCCACCTTCACAAAAATACACAAATTATTTATACAAAATTTATAAATATGTAGGTACCTACATTAAAACCTAATCAGTTATATGGTTGACTTACCAATTCTGAACAACGTTAATGTAGTTATCTATTTTCGCAGTTTTAATCCCAGCCAGCAATTCATAGTCTAACAGATTGTCTCCAAATAAATTTTTGGTGATGTTAACTTTTTGTAAGCCCTTGAGACCTATGGCATAACTCATTGGTTGGTATGTGGCATTGTTAAGTATCTTGGCTTCCCCCTTTTGATACTTAGGATTGATTCTGTTCAGTTTCACTTGGTTCCTCACAAAATAAGCTTGAACTTGTCCCATAATCTCCGATTGGGAGTCAGTGTCAAACTGAACAATGTGAGACGCTTGATTTTCTATGAATCTATTGTTAAAAATTAAAATTTCCTTTTCCATTCCGGCAAGAGTGAAGACTCCTTGTTTGCAATTGTTATTGGCGAATGTTGAACCGATTACTTTGACAGTACTAAAGTGCCCATCCACCAGAGTTTCGAAATTATCATTGTGTCGGAAAGTTATATTTTCAAAGTGAACAGAATGGGTGTGATTTTCATTGTATTGCCACACATAAGGAAGAGATACTTGGAATCCTCCTTCCTTATTTCTTTCAATGATATTGTCTTTCATTATCCAGTGGTACAGATTGTTTGAACTTCTAAGATCCCTGGAACAAAATCAATGGATAAATCAGGATCTGTATATTAATTACATACTTAAATACAATATCGTATTTTTCAACAATTTTAACTTACTTGCTATACTGCAAAATTACTTTCGTATTGTCTGTAATAGTTGTGGAATTGATCATAAAGGTGATTTCTGAAATGTTGGACGAGTAGATTTCCCGGAAAGGAGTGTAGACATGAATAGCTTCCCCTTGATTAAAGGATAACTCGGACCGAAGTATCTCGATAGATTCATTGGAATTTCTTAAGTACAAATCTCCGTACTCATTTTCATATCGATTATAGTGAATTGCAGCAATTCCCCTGCCATTATAACGAATTTTTGAATCAAAAATTTTTAGTTTTGGCAAAGGGCCTTGCAGAAGCCTCGATCGGGCCATGAAACGATGTTCAGGAGCACGAATAGCTCTTAAAAGTAAAATTGCGTTTCCCCTCGGCCTTTGTCCAGTTCTGAACCAAACGGTAATACCATAAGAACTGCTAGTGGTAGGAAAAGAAACTTGATCTCTACGCAATGACCAGACTTCTAGATCTGGCCAATATTCAGTTCCTGACTTGGCTGGTACATCGTGTCGATCGTAAATAAATATCTCTTCTGTGCTCTCGTTGTGAATTGGGTTTAGCAGTTGCATTGATATCACCAAATTCTGATCTTTAGCAATTACATTGTAGACTTCATTAACATCAAGTTCTATTTTTGTGATCACATATTTGTAATCGTGTTCATCAAGCCAAATATCTTTGCCTTGAAGAGGCATGTATTCAATGCGATCTTTTTTGCCTACGGTAATCCATCCAGCCATTTCTCTTTGATGTGCTCGTAATATGGCTGGATCGTGAAGAATGCCTGCTCCTCTATTGTGCTCCATTAAACAATCTAAATCATTGCAAAAATTTTATCCTCTTGTCCATTTCTTAGAAATTAAATTGCGAAAACGTTTCATCAATAATTTTGGGACAGTACCTTTAATTTCCAGTCCAAGTTGACGCAACAAAACCCCATTTCCCAAGTTCCTACTGAATTCTGATCTTTCAATCACATTCACAGCGTCAGGATAATAAAGGTCAGAGTAGATTATTCCCAGTCCGTCCCCTGTGTTATCAGATACACGAATATCGCTCAAAACATGATGGCTGAAGTCCATTTGTAAAGCTGTACATTAAAAAAAATCATTAACACGAGTCTCCATTTCCACTACACAAACACTAGTTTGAATTTGGGTGATACACATGCTCATGATTACATTATATATAAGTTAACCTGGTTTGTGCTCATTAGTATGAGGATCCAACAGACCGGCCTTTTCTATCACTGCAAACTTAAGAACGCTCTTTTCCGCTGTAATTGCCATCCGGATCCCAGCCCATGATGAATCATAGCATCGAATCCCAACCACATTATCATGAGCGCAAGAATTCTCAATATCTTCTCCCATTTCAGACTCACATTTCGTAATATCATTATCCCATTCGGTACATTTCAGATTGCTAAAAAAGTACATTAATTTAATAAGACATTGTTGCAGGGAGTCACTGTTGAATTGACAGTTAGCCTTGATAGGCAGATTTTTTATTTCATTTGCAGTTGTTCCAAAGTATGAAGGATATCATACACAGGACATTACTTGCGTATTTATACGTCCTATATATCAATGTTAAAAGTAAAGATCGAGAAGAAGCGCTGTCGCACGTTACCTCATGAGAATCTGCTCAGACAGACTCGCTTGAGGAATCTCAAATCTTTCCAAGAGCCAGTCATGAGGATTGAGAACCAAGCCCATTTGGCGACATGCAATCGCAGCATCTTGAACATCAAACGCATAATTACAAACGGATCCCCATGTGTTACCGATCCGCACCTGTGATCACAATTACATTTTTAATGAGAAAATCTACTCAATGTCAATGTCACCTCATTCATTACAGTTTTAGTACATCCTTTGCTGAAAATAGGTATCTACGTAATTTCCCTACAGACATGTATTTGTGTATAGTATAATTTAATGAGTAGAGATAAATACAATGACAATAATTTCCAATCCAAAGATTTTTCCATTATTTCTGAACAAAAAGTTTTTTTGTTATATTAATAGTCTTACTTGTAAACGACCATCTTTTCGAGTTCTTCCTCCAACTAATCTTACAGGTGCATCCGTAGCATTCACTCGTCCAGTGTCAAACAGAGTAAATTTAACATTAGAGCCTTCCGCATGTTGAAATCCTTCTGCATGAAATTGTCCTCCGACCATAATACCAACAGAAGGCATGAATTTTAGAGTTACTCCATAGGCTATGTGAAGTTGTCCACCAGGTCGAATACTTATATCGCGAACAACTCTGAAATATAAGAAGTTATGGATTAAGTCTTATTTCTAATCAAAATAGGTGTTAGGAATGGGAAAATTTTCAGTTCTCACTTGTAATCTCCTGTGACATGCAAAGATTCCCTTCCTGTAATTTCACCACCAATCATTCTATCAGGACTATCAAACGTTGGGACAAATTGAGTTCTATCCATTGCAATTTCAGTGTTAGGGTCCGTTGGAGAAAGAATAAAAGGTATGAAATTGATTCTAGCCAGGTTGAATCTATCCTTCCTGTCGAAGACTTTGTAGTAGATGGTCTTTTCTTCTTTACTTCCGAGCCAATTATAAGTACAATTCAAGTCAAAACTTTGGTCTTGCATATGACTTCCGATTTCGTACTTGGAGTCAGGATTCTGTATTATGTTTCTGAAGACGTCTACATTGGATGATGTAATGACAATTGGAGCAGCAACTCTGCTTCTTGGATTTAGCTGACTGGAGTACGGTTCTTGGATTACATTCCACCTCACAAAATTCTGAGTAAAGAGAAGCTTCTGTCTCAGGGAAAAGTGATTAAGCCCCAAAGAAGCAACAAAAAGCCCAAAATTCTTTTCGAAAACATTATTGGACACTTCTACTTTAGCCGGGAGGTTCTCCAACTCTTTGACATCCACACCTTGAATTACTAGACAGCCTTTAGAATGTTGCGTGAAATGATTATGCTCCACAACAGTCACAGCATTCACTAAGGGATTTAATTTCACACCAAAATCTTCATTGTTGACAAAACGATTGTGACCGATTTGAATTTTCAGCAAGTAGCCAAAGTTCTGATTTCCAATTCGACCCCAACAAGACCAAATTTCAACTCCTGGTTTTTTACTTTCTTTTATTACATTCCCACTGATGTTGACCACTGCGTTGCCGCAAAAGTTCCCCACAAAAACTCCTAGGTCGTAATTCCTAGAGATCTCAGTATATTCAACGACCGTTTCCTGCTCGTAAGGCAATTTTACCGATGATTCATTGAACCAGACAGCGATACCACGACGAGTGTTTGCGGCTACAATACTTCGAGAAACATTCCTTGCTCCACCACCATAGGTAATATTCAAACCATCTCCAACATTCGACATGATTTCTGATCTGGAAACATTGACGTGGCCAACCCCTCCGAAAACGTGAACTCCGCTGATCAAGCTATTTTCTTTTACAGTCGTTGAGTGAATTATCACCTGGCTTCTGATGTTTTCCACGGCAATTCCACGCCCATTGTTTACGGCTACTACTGAATTCACTACTTTCAATTCGTAGTCCTTGCCTATTATAAAAAACGAAAGAAACATTACTGTTGAACAAAAATTACATATCAGGACCAGGAATACAAACGTCATTATGCTGCTAATACAATATTACAAATAATACAAAAAGTATGGCTTATTGTATGGATCATTCATTACTTCTTCCAGCAACGATATCCATGAAGACTAAGACTTTGCTCAGTGGCTTAGCCTTGTACTCGATGTAGATAGAATTTCTTGAGGTAGTAACCGACTGTGGCCAAGTCTCATTTCTGACTCGAATCATAGCCAAGAGATTCCCTCGGGAGTTCGGTCCGTCGTAGATAATGATTTCCGCTCCGTAATCAACTTTGCTCATCATATACGGAAAATGAATCGTGAGCACGTAACCGCGTGTTACGGTAAAACTCTACAAGATCACAACAGTACAAAATTAGGTATCGAAACAAAATTGACAAGTGCATTCATCTAAGCAAAGTATCGTTTACCGCCTGTATGATTTGCTAAGACTTAAGCGTAACCACTAGAAATGCGACAATAAGTAATATGCTACCACTATTTTCTTATGTATGGATATTAAAACCCTTTTTCCAAAAATTTAACATTGACAAAAGACAATCATGAAATCATGATACTATCCCAATGTAAGTAAGTACTATTTACACGGTACTGAACAACCGAATACGCTGTAACCGTACAACAACCAAGCGGTATTAAGAAATACATTTCGTAAAAATACCTTGGGAAAGATGTGTGGCTTTGATGGGTTAAATATTTCTCAAGGTTTTTTGGAGTTTCTGTACGTTTGAACTTTATGCAGCTTAAACTGTTAATATTACTAAGATACAGACAGATGCGATAATTGGAAAATGCGGGAATGAATAGAATCTTTAGACTAATGAAATAAACACTATAAGAGGTGACAATAATATTGTATTATTTCATGTATAAATTCGGGAAGTTTGCCTATATAATTTAGGAAACATAAATATATAAGTATTCAGGAAATATTCTGGAATTATTTGAAATCATCACTCCAACTATACTACTTATACCATAAGCAGCACAACAATTGAAAGGGTACAAAATGTTTTCTGGATCTTCATAATATATTTTACTTCTACCCTACAAGTAACATTCAGTCAGGTAGATGACTAAGTATTGGCCTTACTGTAATTTGAGATGCAAGTCTACATAATATAGATTACAATAAAAGCTGCTTTTAGTCCGATATTAGACGTCACTTTAGACGTGTGTGTGTGGGTGCATTAGGAGAATAATCCTATTCATCATTTCACTAGTACACTACATTTTACGAGTACCTACAGAGTACAGAGGTAGATAGAATCTCAAGTATAGACTTACCTTGTTACACTGTTTGGAGAGCATATTATTCTCGCTTTGCTCTTCGGAGATTCGGATAGGATAAATTTCGCTCTGAGTAATTGGGACTGAGCAGAGTTCGTATACGTCAATTTTGTCAACTTTCTGATCAGGTAAGGCATCGTGGAAAACATATCGTATTCCATCTGCGGCATTAGACTCAATGAGACAGGAGTCGATGTCAAACCCACTCCATGAACTGTTTACGTAAATCCCAAATCCTGAAAAGAAATAACGAGTGAAATGATTAGACATCCAAAGACGTTATATAACAATTGTTAGTTTTGCTTTTGTGGCATAGTACGAAAACATGATGTAATGACAGCTACTGATGTTAAATGGGGAAAAGTTGGGTACTTCTGTCATCAACTGTTACGAAATGTCCATTATATTTATGTAACGTGATATTCATGTTTATTATCTAACTGTCTAAAAGACTAAAAAAATGATTCATCATGAACTCAAGGAAAGTTCAAGAAAACAAAGCGTGTTGCATTAAAGATATATACATACTAATGTATTTTTTCATAATATGCTTTTGAACCATAGTAGGTACCTATGCTTTTAATGTGGCCAAAATGTTTCCCAATTGAGGGTAAAGATTAAACATAGTGTTTAACTGTACATTGTGTCCATATAATAATCCCGAGTAATACGATACTAACATCCCACGCGAAAGCATTGAAGTATCGAATTCACTACTTTTAAAAAACTGCCAAGAAATAATGATGGAAAAACACAATTTATATGGTTTTTGGTTACTTATATGCGTAATATTATGCTTATAGTGCTTGGAAATGGCAAATACTAATAATTTTGTAAGCAATATATTGCTATTATACTTCATTATAACACGCTGTACATAAATGTAGAGAGTGAGCGAAGTGTGTCTCTATCTGTAATCAAGAAGTTTATCACAACAAAGAAGAAATGACAAAAGAATTACGAAAAGAGAATCTCTGTCAAGCGTCTCTCTTTCTTTTCTCTTTCTCCTTGAACGCTTCTCTCCTCTGATCTCCTTGCTCCACTTATCTCAGATACACAACGCTGTTATGCTATTTCATTTCCTGTTTTACCTAATTTTATTCAAATATTCATTATTACACTGCATTAGTAAGAAATTCGAAGCAAAATGCCAACTGAGCAGAACTTATAAATAACATTTTGAAGTCCGTCTCAACTAAGTCAATCTATTCTAAGAACTTTTAATGCGTTAAATCATTTGCAAATCTAAACGGTTCAACAACAAACAACTAAACTTAGTGCTTGATACCAGTTTTATACATTCACAATCTGTAGGCTTTCTAAAATCTACCCATAATCATTATGAAAATTACAGTATCTGTATTTTTACTCTCGAGTGGTATTCCTCTATACGTTTGCATTTTACTTTTAGTTACTTATACACAGATTTGAAAAAGTGATCGAAAACAGAAAAAACTTAACAAAGATTATTAAAATCTACTTTAGCAGAAATGGATAAATTATAATATTATTATATGACCATTTATAGAAGATTGAGGTATCCAATAATCTATATGAATACCTTATTATAAGTTAATAATAATAATATTTAGTCAAAGGTAGTGAACTCAATTTTATAATTTCAGATTTAGCCTGTATCTGCAAAAAATCTCCTAAAAATAAAATGATTTGATACTTTCTATGTCACAGGATTATGCGAGTAAATAGGTCTACGACAAGTTATGTAGTACCAAGTTTGCATAAATGGCTGGATGTAGAATGAATTAATGAAGCATATTATTTCCTAAATTACTTTTAGCACTCGAGATGCAGTTTAAACCAATTAAGCATGTACCACTTTTGCACCTAAGGTAAATGTGAATGGGGAAAATTGATTTCCCATGCAAAATGGTCAATTTCTTTCTAAATGGGGACACGCCAACAGACTTAGGGCTACTTTTAATCTCTTCGTTGTTACAAATCACGAGAATCATGCAAAAAATTAATTAGTTTCCTTACCTCCATTATTGTTGAATGTTGAGTTGAAGATTTTCCCAATACTTCCAGGATTCGTGATGTTGATACCATTGTATGCCGAATTTTCCACACGAATATTTGTGATTACAGGTGGAATCCCGATAGATTCTATAGCCGAAGACACGTTGTAACGATGACCGACGCCAGCGTAGAAAATGTCAATGAATTTCAATTCCGAGAGTGATTGCTTGACTCTTAAGGTATTATTATGAATATAGGTTTCTCTGTGTCGGGCATTTTCAAAGCGAATCCCTCGCCAATGTTGCTCCACTTTGGATGGAAACGTGTGGTAAGAGTCGCAGCGTATTCCAAGATTCGGATGATGATCTTTACAAACCACAAAGTAAAGATAAATGTCCATTGATACTCATGCAGTAAGAAAATCATACAATGCAGCATCAGGGATATATAATTTCGCACATGCGTCACCAACATCATGTCCAAGAACCTTTGTTTCTTTATCTTCGCACAGGAATTGAATCCTCAGATGATCTTAGTTACACAATCATGTCATTACGATATATTTTATCATGAAAATGACTTACCACAAACCCCAGCACCGAGTTGTCTCGCAGGCCAATTAGGGCAGTCTTTAAGATGACGTTCGAGTCCTTGACATTGAGGCTTTTCCCAGAGTAACTGTCGCGTATCATTCAGGTGATCAACCCATGTCCAAAATTGACCACCAGTGAATCCTAGCTCTCTACATACCGTTTGCATATCCGTAATGGTCCAACTGTTGAAACAAAAATATTCTTTTAATCTCAAGTATGTTATTGTAATAAAATACACATTTTTTTGTCTAATGGCCAGAAATAAAATATTATACATAACGTAAGTGTGTAGAATAAATCTTCCAAATCTCTGTTAATATATTATTGCAGATATGAACTTACTTTCGAGAATTTGTGCAAACAGATCTCCAATGTCCCCTGTGATACACCTGAAGTCTTCCCATTAGTGGTGTTGGTCCTTCAACCAGTCTCACTGCTGGAAAATTGGCTCCATCCGGTTCCGACCGTTTGCTAATATTGTGAGTCTGCTGTGCTACTGTAGTGTACTCGACCGTTGAGTAGAAATGATTGTCTAATGTTGGCGTACTCAGTCTTCCGATTTGTGACGGTACCTTTTGTGACGTGCTCATCAAAATACGCTGATTCTCTGTTCCCTGCAATGACATTTAAAGTATAAAATATTTTCATTTGGGATATGTATTTTAGTATGCTTACAGTAAATGTACAATACAAACATGTATGTAATTGCCACGCTATATTAATACATATTCTTATGAAATTATGGTTATCAAAGTCATATATTGATTTTGATGGTACTCGGGTCGGGTGTCGGGTATAGGCTTGTGTAAGTGACCAAGTATTTTGAGTGTTTACCGAATTAGAAAAGAAGTCGAGTTCATCTTATCTCGAATCTTTCAATAATTTGTTGTAACCACATAAATCTAGTAATTGTGTGTATCTCGCCTAATATATTACACCTATACATGCTGAAGCAGCATCCACGTATACAAAAATAAAGATTTGGTGAAAAGTGTTCAAGAACACATCAAGAAATTAACCATATATACAAAACATTCTGGAAGAGATAACTACATGAATATTTGTAATAGAATAAATTATTCGTACAGTATATTTAGTCAAAGATAGTGAACTCAATTTTATAATTTTAGATTTATAGCCTGTGTTTTTTTCATATAAAATATCTCTGTATTCCGTGTTTCACTATAAACATATTCAATGTAACTTAGACAGCTACCTATCACAAAGTCCACGCGACCAAGATCTTCCTTGAAGTCAATAATGACCTCAATTCCATCTCCATCTCAATTGAATCTCTTCGATCCAGTTCAGATTTAGGATATCATTTTACTATTATTACGAAAACCTTTAACAATAGTGCATCACATGCATAGTATTTGTACGTACACACGTTCATCTACTATTGTTCTGCTCTTTGCGATGAATATCCAAGATACACACGGTAGCGTAATATCGAAGGATATTTTAAGAGAAAATATGTTGAATTATCTGAGACTTTGTACCATCGGCTGGATTCCATCTTATAAAGAAAAAGCCAGTTCAGGGCAGCTCCCTCATTTATACCTTTTATATATTGACATGAGTAGTAAATACACAGTTCACCCAACAGTGTCATTACAGCTTACCCCACA
>JABASH010003086.1:0-17662 GCA_019776445.1 Tomocerus maximus | reverse complement strand
CGGCCACCATCGGATTGCTGCTGGATATTGCACGATTACAGATATGTAAGTACCATAAAAATCAAATGAGTACTTTTGGCTATTTTGAAATTTATTTTTACATGCATTTTGATAGTCAGAAGCTCTACTAAAGGACCACGTTAACATTGCAGTTATGCAGTATATGCTATATGGTAAAAATAATAGTAAGTACCTATTATGGGTTACCATTATTTGTGTCCACGTGTAGCTGTGAAGTTTCTCCTAATGGCTATACTATACATAATTAATGCTTTACAGAATGGTAAATAATTATGTTAGTTTATTTATGTCAGTTTATTTTTAGAATACATCTGGCGTACTTTGTCAATTGTTAACTTTTAAAAATAGAAAATACAGCGTATAAGGAAGATGGTACTAAATAGATGTTTATATGTGGGGTTATAAGTGTGGGATACTTGTGCATTTATCATGTCATTGAATGTTTTCATCTCAACTCACGCACCTTCATTAATCCTTGCAACGAAAACATTAGATTGCTGCTTGCATTGCAACTTTCATTAACCCTCTGCCAGTTATAGTCAGTAAATAACATTTAACTAAGCAAAACAGCATTTGGGTGTCTATGCGGCTAATGCAGTAATCGTACCTAAAACATGACAGAACGTGGATTATCATTTCAGATAAGAGCAACTAAAACATTTAACATTCAGAATGTGTACCTTAGGCATACTTGACACCCATTATGTAAAATTGACATGGCATTCACAAGGGTCTTCTGTATACATTGACTAAGCTATACACGTAAACATTCATTGTTATTACTTTTTGTTCAGTGGTGACTAGAAAGATGCTTTAACATCTCGCTGTAGCACCAACGTGAATATAATTGCTGTGGGCATGATGATAAAGATGAATTTAAGTGGCTAACAGGCTGTCCTTGACCTGAAGTCAAAAATGTAGAACATGCAGTGATCAGAATGTCGACCTTAGGCCATGCGATTGTTATAACTTGATTAACTATACATATGGATATCTAGTCGGAGTCGTGTGACAATCTCTTACTGAATTTATCTGGGTATAGCATAGTAGATAATAGCATATTTCCGGTTTTCATGAACATCTCTGAAGATTATATAATAAATTACATTTTTAAGTAAATAATAATTTTAATACTATTTCCGATAATGACTAATGACTTGACATATGCAAAAGTTTATGTTACATTGGATTCACTATATAAAAATATTCCCAAAGTTAACAGCACAAAGTTAAATGATTCAATATTTTGGATTATGATTCCAAATCATACACAAGCGAGCATAAATGTTTGTTAAACTATGTAGTTGGAGATTAAGACAGATATTATTGTGAGAATCATTTATTAGTGCATATATTTCTGTGATATTGTTCAACTTGTCACCAACACCATTAAAGAAATTAAAGCTGTGGAGATCAGTATAGATAAATATCCCCCGGAAGATGTACAAGGGGGACTATCAGGAAAAGCGCATTTTCCACATGTAGAACTACAAATCAATCCAATGTCACAAGTATAGTTTTTTGATTCATTTCCACATTTGTGTCCTAATGGCATTTGACACTCTCCACAGTCATCATAAACCATCTGACGTAACTCACAAGAACAGACATTATTTTTACAAACTTTAAATTGTCCACAGTTTTCTGTCGTAGTATTTTTGTTTCTGTATCTACCATTACATTTCTGTAAGCATCTATTGTTAACTGGAGCAAATCCTTCCATACACTCACATCTTGACGAGTGCGGGTTACAAGCTGAATTAATGATACAATCATTTTTATCTTTATCACACCGAGTTCCATGAAGAGCGATACATCTTTCTTGGTTCTTTGACCAAACGAACATTTTTCCCTCATCAATACATTTACATTTCCAAGAATTAAATTTTCTATTCTTTTTCTTACGTTCGGGGACAATCGTGACAGATTTTATGCATTCCAAATGAACTCCGCGGTGGCATTTGTGATATTTTCGGCAGGTTGCATTGTAACCCAGTAAGCACTTGTGATTATCTTGTAGAAAAGGTTTTCTGCACTTACACTTGCCATCTACACAATGTGAATTTTCCATACAGATGGAGTTTTGGCAATCTTCTCCTGGGTAAACGTAACATTTCTTTTCTGACATCTTGTAGAAAGCTCCTTGTTTGCAATTGCACATCCCGTCAATACATTCCAGATCTCCTGCACAAAACCGGCAATTTGGAATGGAGTTAGTACAACGTTCGCCATAATCCCGTGGATTATCTGGACACTTAATGTCTGCAATCTCCAAATTATTGCTTAATACACAAGAACTGTTGTATTCGTCATAATGCATCCCTTCGAAACAAACACAGTAACTATCTGAGCTGCAAATTAAACAGCGGTTGATATCACAAGAACACGACTCGCAATTTTCTCCATATACACAAACTTCTTGATTAACTTCTTGAGGAGTAGCAAAAGATATTTCCAATACAAAAGTCAATATAGTTATTTCAAGTAGCAAATGCATCATTTAACAGGAGATACTATTAAGGTGACCTAATTATCCACAGAGAAATTATATACAAAGTTTTATTGTTAAAAACAATATTGATTCATTAGCCGAGTACATAGAGTGGGGAATTATTTTTCTATCTGAATGTTGTCAGAAATATGTCTCTTCCAGCACGCAAGTAAATGAGAATGGTGCACAATACCCAAAAATGTTTCAATCAGTAAGTACAGAGAAACCATACAAAAAGGTATAGAGTTTTCACCTGAATGCTATTAAACGTAATCTACATGTCCTATTTATACTTGCAACTATATATGTGCACTCATAGACTTATATCTAATGACAGACGAACACGAAACATACTTGCCGGGTGGGTTCGGGGAAATTTTCCGATACCTCGAGAATTTTGCTTTCCAGATGGTTGTATGGATAGAAAACTGGGTTAAGCTAATAAACATAGATTATTGTCAACTTGGTGTCTCATTTGGTTACCTTTTACCTCATAGTTATTGAGCCGAACCACCTGCACTTAATAAATAGCATATTATCAACATTTGTCATCTAATTGATTAAAACCAACCAAAAATCGTTATAGTAGACATATGCCAACATTTTAAACAGTTCATTTCAATACTCTCTAATGCAACTGTATGTAAAGAAAGATATTTATGGTATTGGAAGACTAATATCCATATTTGATATGGACTGTGGAACAGTAAGTGCAGATGTGCTAAAAGAAAGACTTCCCTAATAACCGGGAATCCATAGAGGATCAGAACTATTGTCATGCAAGCCAAGCCGTACTCTTTTACTTTACTTACGTGTGTACTGTAAGTAGAGCAAACATAATTTGAGTGAATAGTTGATTAGCTATGTGATTAAATTGAAAATATTGTTTATTTCACTAGCCAAAAGTTGTACATAGATAGAGACTGAAAAATAACAATGACTTCAATTAGTTAGCACCCACAACTTTTTGGAATCCCCAGGATCCCACTTGGTATCACATATTATGTGCCATATTACATTACCCTCATTTTCGTGTCCTCAGAAAATTATAACACAACAGTAATTCAAAGCTACTCATAGTAGTTAGTTGGAATTGATTCCTTTGGCATTATTTTTGTCAGGGCATTTATCCATTTCGTTTTATCCGAGTTAAATATCTGAATTTTTGACATGGTGTGCTTCGACAATATTGGTTTCACAAAGTTGAATCCAATAGAAAATATCCAAGGAGCTGGAAAATTGAAGTAAAAATTATAATTCGAAACCCTCCATCATACAGAGATCTAAACTGATATTATGTTAAAGCGATTTAGAATTTTATTACCATTCACAACAAGTAAATGTTTCAAAATCTCAGGGTAGTTTGCCTCCAGGTTTTGAAATCCAGAGTACAAAGTGTGCATGGCTGAAATAAACCAAAATACTCTACTGATGAATTTGCATATAATAAAACAAGCATTTATCCAGGATGATATGAATTTGCTACAGATGTGCATCTTACTATCCATGTGAAGGAGTTGTCTCATGCTTAATCCTTCAATATCCATTACTGCGACGCATTGGCTACAGCTGCTTTGTCCTATGAATTTCATTAAGGACTCCAAAAGATAATAGATAAAATTGGTTATTTCTTCTTTGTGCCCACCTTCGATTAGATCCTTTCCATTGTATTTACCGATTGGTATGAAAACCACTGGAAAACATGCTTCATTATTTTTTCATCACATGATCGCATCTTTTATATTGAAATGGCGATTGACAAATTGGGTTTATTTAATTTTAGCTGATAAATATGTATGAATAATTTAACCTGGTCTTCCATCGTGGTCATGTCCTGTAAAGCTAAGAGTTACACCATAATCCGCCAACACTTTTGGAGGAATCCATTTCGCAAAAGAGTTAATGTCATTATCCAGTCTCCATTTGTATGACTGAAAGCACATTATAGACATCAAAGCCAGAAGCATTCCACATATTATAGATTATTTTATTATTTTTGTCAACACTTTACCTTTCTTAACATATCTTCAGCTTTTTCGAGGTCGTGGTCTCTTGCTTTGAAATTAGAGAACAAAATATTCATCAACACTAACAATTCTCATCTTGTTAAAAAAGCTATTAATATTATATCAATTAATAAAATCATGGACAAAATTTTCGAAACATACCACGGAGAAAACGAAGGCAGGTAATATCATCCAGTTTTAAATCTTCTGTCTTAGCTTTAAACTGAAAATTGAAAATCAGATATTTTATTGCAAAAACCACGTCTATACTAATCCATAAGCCATATAACTACCGTTAGGCATTTTGCAGATCTAAACTATGTTAAAGCGGTTTAGAATTTTATTACCATTCACAACAAATGCCATCTTTAGGTTCATCTAAACGTAGACGTATTAATAATAATATTATAAATATTTAAATTCATACCTGTTCTAAAATAGTTTTTTCTTTGTCATCTTCAACGCAAATCATCTCGCAAAGGAATTTATTCTTCAACTAGCCCCTTTATGACTGAATTATTGAATCTTAAAATAGAAATAAATATCATGTAAGTACAATACAATTAACAATAATATCAACCCACGTTGAATAACCCTTAAATAAATAACATTAAGATTTTCAATTGTAGTAATTGTCAGCATCTTGGTTATGTAGAGTTCTTGTCTAAAGGATTCCTCAAATGCTTATATTATGTTGATGTATTACGTTTGTCAAACAGTTCATTTTTACTCTAAAACTCTGAACTCAAAGATCTGATGAATTAAAGTTTAAGACTCTCGAGGAAAACATTAATTTTAAGCTTCTTAAACTTTAATTCATTTACCAATTTCCGAGGGTGGAAGAGTCTGAGTCTGAATGAATACTTAATCTTATATTACTTATTCCTTTCCAGGAATATCCAATCCATGCACTACAACTTAGATAAGTGACACAGTTACCTACTAATTGTTTTAGTTACTTAATTACAATGTACTTTCATTTTCAACTTTCGATTTGATGATTTCAAAAACAATATTTGCTTGTAAAAATCACAACTTTCGAAGATGAAACCCATAAACTCAGAAAAGCCTTTGCCAAGCTACATACAGAGATAAAAAATTGTATGTTTGCATATAATGTTGCAATAACTGCATGTTTTTCTACTTGCAAACCTGCTTGGTCCACTCAAGGTCTTATTTCTTAGATTGCTAGTGATATTTTATATTTTCGCAAGCACATCCTTAAACACTTTTTATATTGAATTTGGATTTCAGTTAAATATGCGCTAATAAATGATGGACATAAAGGTGATCAAGGTACTATTTAAGGTTCACTGGTTTTTCCAAGTTCCCTGGTAAGTTTTCGAAGTTTATGATTATTCGCAAATTAAATATTGGCATTTCCTATTCAGTATACTGATATGGTGGGATTTTACTTACATTTAAATTGTTGTATCTGCCGTTTGTTATGACTTATGGAAATGGATATTATTATAGCCTCCTTATCTTGTCGCCGATTTGCAGAGCATGCACACAATGCAGAGTGCTTTTGTAAATGAGCCTAGTATGTATGAACAACAAACTGATCACTGAATGATACTTTGACATGACAAAAGTATGATTTTGTGATTCAGTTGAAGAGTTTATGAAAAGTTGATAAGGCAAACACCACAATGTCAGCATCCTTATCAGTCAATACCAAGAGAATAGATATTTGTCCACTAAGTCGATATTCCGAATTCACAAACTTCAGATATTTGGGATTATATATAATTGACATGAAGTAAATTCTTAAACTATATGATATGAGTGTAGTGAGTAGAGTCTGAAAATGAATTTTCGAGACGCACTACGGTTTTATCTTACCTGATTCAATGTCCACGGTCCAGAAATATAAAAATCGTTTAACGATATTCTTAACTTTTACAGGGATTAATATCCTACTAATATCGATCAACACTGATTTTGAGTAGGCGATTTGGCTCTTCAGTTTGTGCGAAATGAATTGAGACTGTTTGGTATTCTACATATGTACATGTACCTAAGTAGTATTTGAACATAGCAGCATTGAGTATATATTATATGTTGCCCTTACAAGTTACAAGCAGGTTTTTCATTGCTGAATGGGTTGTTGAGATTTTAAAGTTAACATTATGGACTAGTTGAATAGATGTGTATTGTTAATAGGAAGCTCAACAGCAACATGCTGTAGGGAAAATTTCAATCATGCTAAATCATGTAGTATTGCAGTGCAGTTAATTTACTACTTACAAATGCAAAGAGTTTACTCTAAAAACCACGATGTAGTATTTAATGTGAATGTGAGTGAGAACTAAGAACTGCTCCGAAGGTGGAAAGCACAATAGGAAGATAAAGTCGCCAATCAAGCATGTGAAGCACTGTTCCAATTCCTCTCTCGGAATCATAATAGGTACCACTGAATAATAATTAATAAAATAAGGATCTTCTTCCATGTATTAACATGGTCACAGAACAGGTTTATGTATTTGCCTGTGTTCACTCAGTAATTTTATTTTGTAAAAAGTAAACAATAATACAGTATACCTATTAATTATAAGCAGTTGTCAGCAAAAAGCTTCCTGTGCTGCATAACGTGCACTGCAAATGACTGAGCTGAAACAGAATAATAAATGTGGATCTTCTAAAGCGTGTGCAAAATTTGGGTTATTAGACATTTGTGAAGGTAATTGCATTTATATCGATTCAAGTGTATTATATAGGATATTTCTCAAATGCCAGAGGAATTACCTGGGTATAGAAATAATATGTGGCAACACTGGAAATTATTATGAAAAGTAATTATTGTGCAGGATACAGATTTTAAGATATAAACTTCAAAAAAGGTTTTAAAAAATCTCAATTCCCATGAGGCTTTTTATTTTCCTATTAGGTACATGCTATTGACGTAACTATTGTCTGCTCGATACGTACACAAAATCGGAATACACATTCTAACCTTGTCCACAAAATACAGAAATTAAATTCAGCAAATTAAATGATGAGATATGAAATCACAAACAGCATAATCTTAAAAAAATTTTAATGCAGTTTTTGGTCTAGAATATAGAAGATAATGAATATGAAGTCGGTTTTAGATGTAGCTATATTTTCCATTTGCCTTTGGGGATCGGTGGTAGTAACTAATAATCATTTATCGTATATGGAAGTATGGAACAAATATATGTGTAGTTAAGCACCATATTTATCCAAAATATAGAATGTCCATGTCCATTTTAAATAAATAATGATGAAATAAAGGCTTATTTTACAGACTCCATGACTCTATTTCCAGGGATAGACATATTGTAGTGGGGCACCACATATTCTTATACATTGGCTGGTACCCAAACCCAATACATGAGCTAGTGCTATGTCCAGGGCGTACTTAATGTATAGCAAACATTTTTTCTGCCTTTACTTGACTCCTGTGCCAGTGTTAACTTAATGAATTCCTTTCTGTCATTTTTGTTAAAAAATTAGACAATATTACCCGTTTTACAAGTCTGAAAACCGGAGGACGAACAACGGAATGTACGTCTGATGTGTATGTGCATTTAAAATAATCAATTCGAACAAAATGCTTACTATCATACATTTATTCCTTCTTCATCCCCAGTAAAGGAGTTCCCATTCCACTTCACACATTTATGACAATGAATACTGAAATTGTAAAAATAAATAAATGTCTATGATACGAAGTTGAATCCGAAGAATTTTATTAGGTTCCGTATTTAAATAAAGCCCGCAGCTCAAATTATCGTAACCAACTGAATAACTTACGACCTTGTGCATTCCCTTATCTACACTTATACTATTATACTTTATAAATAAGTTGGATAGTTGAGTACACCACATACTTTACATATACATTTAATTTTCAAGCTAATAGTAACAGATTACACTATGGTATTATCCGTCGTACCTATATATTTACCTTAAAAGATCATCACTATAAAATAGAGTAGCATGAAGTTTTTATAAAAATATAAAAATAGGAATAATGAATCTTTAAGACATTCGGTTATACTACACAGTAAGTAAAAGGTTCATAATATTTAGCTTCAGCAATTTCCTTCACTTGACAAGAGGGATGTGAATGTACAGTTAGTTATGGATGTAGTCATTTGTATATTCTTTTGGAATAGCCTCCATGGGCATCTTCTTTAAAAGTAAAGGCATCCATTTGATCTTATCTGAGTTATAAACCTCAATTTTGGATATTGTGTGTGCAGACAGGATAGGCTTGCAGAAATTGTAGCCTATTGTAAACATCCAAGGAGCTGTGAAAATGATATATTTTTATTTAACCCAATTTATTCTCATTTTGACCTTGATAAATTAATCTAATTTAGTTTTATGTACGAAATTGATTGTACAGCTCTTACCATTCAGAACTATACAATGTTTAAGTATTTCCGGGTAATTCATTTCCAAGTCTTGAAACGCTTTGTATAAAGTCTGCATAGCTGTGGATTAAAATACAGATATTAAATTTTGAATTTAATAATATTTATGTATATACATAGATGTGACAATGTAGTACAGTTATACATTCGACATTCATTATTTGTCTGTAGGTTAGTCCTTCAATGCCCAATAATGCGACTGTTTGGTTATTCGTTGAGTCCCTTATGGCACTCATCACAGTTTCCAGAAGATGATACGCGAGTTTAGCCAAATCTTCTTTATATCCTTTCTCAATACACTCCTTGCCCAAAAATGATCCTGTAGATATAGTTGTACATTCATAATAATAATTGTCATGGGTTAACATCGATTTGTATTACAGACAGAACCTTCTCATGGGTATCCAGTAATTGGTCTTAGAAAATTATTATTTACCTATTGGAATGTACACCACTGCAAAACAATCAAATCACATCAAATTAAATAGCTCAAATAAAAGGAAGCATAACGTAATAACGTAATCAAAGTAATCATTAAAAATTATATGAACTACACAATAAATGCTTCATACCAGGTCGGCCTTCAAAATCATGTCCCGTTATTTTAAATGTAATCCGGAACTCCTCTTTAAGGGCTTTTGGTGGCATCCATTTCAAGTACGATTTAATATTGTTGTCTTCTCTCCATTTGAGAGACTGAAATTTATGCAATATTTTAAATTAGGAACTAATCATATAGATATATTTTATTTACTAGGTATACTCAATCAGTCATTACAGTCATTAGGTATAGTACGAGTTAAAATATAAATTATTACAACTTTACGTACTACTAAAGATATGATTATGCTATATTAGACTTGTTATATCTACTATAGTGACCAGTGAATTAGAAATTGAATTATTACGATGAGAAAGTTCATAGAGGAAAAGTTGCCAAAATGGATAGCGTTTTAGCTGATATGGGTTTATCACGAACTGCCTCCGTTTCTGCCAAAGTTAAAGTCAGTGACCTTACTAATTAGTTTACTAATACTCCTCTCCTCTTCCAACTTATATCTTCACTAATTACGTATAGCTTCTTCTGATTACCAAGAACATTACTTTTCTTCTACATTAGACACTAACAGGTACAGATGTGAGTATGTGTGCTTACATGCTAGACAGATTACTATGCATTGGCATTATGCATTATATCTATTTGACGAAGAATCTTGTGTATAATTATAAAACATAACATTACAAGCCAGTGCAGCACATTTCTTCGAAACAAATTGCATGTATCAGAAGAGAATTTAATATAAAATTCAACTGCTAATTGTAATCTATCTATGTCTTGATCATATGGAATGTATTGGGTAAATGTGCATTCTACTTAGTTCATGAAGACTGTAAACAAATAAAGTTATGGTTTACGCGTCTTTAGAATACAAATGGTTCATTACCTATGAAATTATTAAAAGGGGTTTGAAAAAATAATTTCTTTAAGCTTGATTGCGTATCTTTTGCTTCACAATTGAACTGTGCTCCCAAGAAAACACGATTTCTCAATGCATAAGGCATAAGTGCAGGATCAATGAAAAAGAAAACCGGTTATTTGTAATATTTGCAACTTTACTCGATACAATGATTCTTTGTACTACACAACGCTAACATTGTAAAAAAGAATACAAAATGTTCTTAAGAAATACTCCTTATGTATGCAATGTCAACAAAATCTTTTCAGTTGACTTTATAAAATACGTTGTACTACATAAGTATTTACTTGTACTAATTTTTATCCACGAGAATATAGTGATAAAGTCATAATCCGTAAATAAACCCCTGGTCCATATACTGTGCAAAAATAATTCATCACGATTCATCAGTTTGTAATAATATTAGTATACTATTACAGCAGAGTTATGTCCTGATGTTAAAGACTTTTAAATAGTAATACTCTACTGCACTGAAGTGAAGTAGAGAATATGTAATTCTCAGAACATAATAATTATCTTTATATAATTTTACGCGAGTTCGTGTACGTGACTACTTACCTATGTGACCTTTGCCTTATATAAATATGCGGCAATTTATCTGTGTCTTGTTCATAATCGTGTGAAAAACTTCGGATTGGTTATCATATCATTTAATTGGTTGTGAACACAACTAAGATCTGCCATGAACATTTTTAAACAGAAGATAAAAGTTGGCTTAATTGTTATTTTTTACTCGTCAGTTCATGTCAAAATAAAACTAAGTACCTCTTTTAATGAACTAAGTGTAATGGGTTTAATCTGTAAACAAAAGATGTACACGAGAACGCATAGAACGTGTGAAATCGATAATTAATGAGACGGCATCTCAAGAGCACTTCCCAACACAATCTGCTCAATTTTCTTTTAAAGCGATTTAAGAATCATTGCATCTACTAACATTTCATTGAGTCAAATGTTAGTTATAAAACATTATTCTTGATCTATTTTACATAATTTTAATTTGCATGTGATAATCTAGATCAGTAAAGAGCTAGATCAATCAAGCAACCTGTAGAACAGCCTCTTTACTCGTACAACACATAACGATACATATAACGATAACGATACATACCCATATCTATAATTTGCCAAGTAAATGAGCTGTTTGTAACATAATTAAGTTTATTGTTTAGATACCATTAGACTATTTCCGTACCGACATTAAAAGATACGTTTTTAGCCGAGAATTGTAGTTGTTATATTCGAAATGTACATAATTGTGTGTATAAAATCTTACTTTGCGAATCATGTCCTCTGCACGTTTGACATCATAATCTCTAGCTAAAAAATAAATAACCGAGTAAGTATGCATGTATATACAAATGAAATCATCTGATATTGAAATAAAAATAGTATAGTATTGATCAGAAATGTATTGATATGCGTATTAAACATTAAAGAACATTTTATTAATATTCTCAGCATTTTCATGCCAGCTCACCTCTTAGGAATTTAACCAATGTCTCATCATCTTGACCCAAATCTGAAGTCATTTTCTTGAACTAAGAATCAAATAGTGAGAAAGAAGTCAACTTAAAAATGTATATTTGCCGGTACATGAAACAATCTGGAAGATTTTACCTTCTCAAGAATGACGTTTTCTTCGACTTCTTCCAGACGAACCATTATTGCGCTTTACGGATTAATGAACTTAAATCAGAATTAGCTTTTAACTAGAAACACTACACACTAGTAATGCACCATTTATTATGAGTAACCAATATACTATTCCCTCGCCTTAACTATACTTAAGACCGTCTGTGAACTTGTGAAAACTGTTGAACAATAAAGCTTTTATGAATGCTGTAGAAAATAAATTGTTAATTGAGAATAAACAGTATCAGCCTCAACGGACGCCGACGATACTGCATGCGATTGAAAACGAAAAGACGACAGACGGGTCAAGACAACCCTTCGTCCCACTTACAACCTTGCCAACATGACATTATAGCTCCCTGCCAGTTATACTGACTTTAACTATTATAGTTGTACCTAGTTTCGTTTAGAAACACCATAAGTGTGTGAGGTGTATCTGTATCATTAAAAGAGTTTGCAATTTACCTTATCGCACATGACCAAGTATAATTGTAGTAGACTTCTTCGTATTGACTAGAACAATCTAAATTGTGTTGCAACTGTTTACGACTCTTATAACCAGTTATTAACTCGGCACGGCATTCTTTAGTCACTATCACTATATTCAGAAGTATTGTATAGCTGTGAACAATATAAGTGAATGTAACGTAGGTACCTTTTTAGTAATTGGGTAATTGTGAATCAGACATGTAAGTGCATGTGCATCTCTATCTCTTTACTATGGTACATTGTAACAATGGTGGAGCCAAGGTACTTTAAATACTAGTATATATATTAAATACGATATATTATTGCGGCATACTAAGACGCTACAGGCTATACACTATGAAAATGGTACGTATTGGAGCATGAAAAACATAACGCACACTTATAGAGCTATATATAATGTATTACTGTTGTTAAAGATGCTAAAGTACATTGTTAATTCTGATGAACAAAAGTTGTACTTACTGTATACGTTTAGTTAGAGCTGGGCAGTGGTAAGTGGAGAAATCGCATAAGTAGCCTGTAGGATGTGTGAATGTGTGCAGTCATGATTCATCACTAAAAGAATTTCTTTACGTTATATTAAATCCCATTCATGTCATACTAGTATTCCTTAAAATGGAACAGTCAAAAATAATTGCCATGTATCTTTTTATGACTCATCATTACTGTAAGAGTAATATAGAGCACTCAAGTCTACGAACGGTTTGCATTGCAACAACTTAATCTAGCAGGTTACCATTATAAGCTGTACATTAATGTACAGTTAATTTGCTTACTACCTATAATATTAATAAGCATTAACATTAATTTCTGAAGACAAGATTCATGTTTCGAAATATTGTTGTTTACGCTGACACTGACATGATGGTACAGAAATGAATAAAATTACATATTATAAAAAACCGGAATTCAATTTTTAAACAATGTTTACTACTGTATGTAAATTAATAAGGATACATTTATGTAATTGAGCTATTCAATTGGTTTCAAACATTTTGCCCGAATTCTTTGCAAATAACTTCGAGTAAATATAAGCCGATCGTCTATAAATTTTTAGTAATTTTCTTTTTGGTTCATACTTGCATTGAACATCTATTAATCAAACTTTTTAATTATGTAAATAGTTTAAGACATAATTATCTTCTGAATATAAGAGAAAAATAACTTAACAAATAAAAAATAAATGGAAGAAAATGTCATCTGAATAAGAGAAAAGAACTTAAACAATAAGTACATAAATGGAAGGAAGGACACATTTCGTGACAGTGAGACACAAACGGGAATACTAGTCTTAACACTAGCAACACAGACATGTGCATAACTATATAACTTCAATAAAAACATTAAAATGTACTAATCCAGTCATCATAAATAAGCTAACAATTGCTTACTATATCAGTCCAGTCAATCAGTCTCACTCAACTTTCTCAACAAATACCAATATATACCTATTGTACTGAATGTTAAAAACTATCGTTCACTATTTGTCTGTATTATCTGTATGTTATACTAATACTTAGTATCTTTTAAAATTGGGAATATTAAGAATTCGAAACGTCTATTTTTTATACATTGCACTTGAACACTTCCGCGGTGACTTGGCTTTCACGATATGCGGCTTGTAAGAATCTTTAAGAACAGAAGGGGCAACATAGGTAAATCCTTCAAAAATTGAATTGGCACTTTTGCTCAACTTAAAGTCATCAGGTGAATCCACAGCAGGAAGCTCAGTAAACTCGGTACCAAATAAGGACACATCTTCATCACTTGTCAAAGTTGGCTTAAATGGAGGTTCGATTTTCTTGTTCAAAACGTCTTCCCAATTAAAGAGCTTAAAAAATGGATGTGACTTAATTGGAGTGGCATCGAGAGTTCCGTAGCCCAATCGTTGTTTCGGCTGACGTTTGAGTAGCTTGCGAATTATATCCCTAGCCTCAAGAGTTAAATATGAAGGAAAGTACAATTTCGCTTTCAATATTCTGTCAATAGTTTTCTTGCGACTTTCGGCTTTGAAAGGAGGTGTTCCAGTCAACATATCGTACATCATGGCCCCAAGTGACCACCAGTCGACGGCTTTGCCATGACCTGCTTTCATTAAAATCTCTGGTGCCATGTACTCAATAGTTCCACAAAAAGTGTGCGTAACTCCTCCTTCAAATATATGTTCCTTACAAAGTCCAAAATCTGTTATCTTGATGTGTCCCTCTGCATCAAGTAAAATGTTTTCAGGTTTTAGATCTCTGTAGAAAACAAATAATATTAATTAGAATCGATGCTTTTGATTTGGTGCGTTGGGAATTTATTAATCAAAATTAAGTCTACCTGTAGATAATGCCTTGCTTGTGAATGTATTCCAGGGCCAAAATGATCTCTGATAAATAAAAACTTGCAGTATCCTCCAGAAGAAATCCTTCTCTTTCAAGATGCGTAAATAATTCCCCTCCACTTAGATACTCCATTATAAGATACAATTTCCCATCAGTTTGAAAGGCATACATTAAGTCTACAATAAATGGATGCTTAATTGCCTCCAGTATATTCCTCTCGGTTTTGGTGTGAGCCGTGTCTTTCTCATTGCTTACGACTTCCGCCTTTTTGAGTACTTTCATAGCGAATATTTTTCCACTGTCTTTACCGCTACTTTTCTTCACTTGAAAAACTTTACCATATCCACCTTTTCCCAGTACGTTTTTCAGTTCAAAGTCTCCAGGGCCGGCTTTAAGATCTTGCATCACAGAATCTTCTGTTATCTGGCACTCTTGAAGACTCTCCATTTCTACATTCATTAATTCTTGATCTAGGCTTTCTTGACTGTACTGTTCAGAATCATAACTAGTATCAACGTCAATTTCAATTTGGTCATCATCAGAAATGTTCAAGTTCTCCATATCTTGAATCTCAATATTAAAAATCAAATCCATAATTTACGGCCGTATTCTTCAAGAAATGTTTGTATTGACCTAAAATAAGAAACAAAAAGTGAAATAATGTGGCTTAATAAGTAATCACAATCCCCGCAATAAATCGCCACTTTTCGATCTTGCTTTGAGTATTATAATATAAAACTAGTAAAAACTAAAAATAGAAAATACTAACCTACTACACTGGCGAATTTGCGATTATAGTGACTAGGTATTCTTTGTACACAAAATAATAGAATGCACTCCTCCGTCATCCGTTGTGAGCCGCTAAGTCGTATCGTGGTGTGCAAGTGATGTCTGAAACTGTAAACAGTCTATTTGTCCAGTTGTCCTATAGGTGCGACGCGACGGTGCGACCAAGTAGTTTGAAGTTGAAGATAAAATCTAGGAGAAGTGGATGGGTATTTTGAAATACCTAAAAATGTATGTAAAATAAATACCTATTATTAAGCGTGTAACTTTATTGGTGACATTGACATGCGCAAGAATAATGTTTGAATTAAGGAAAGGGGGAGACAGGAGAGGAAATGCAAAAATCATATTTTCCGATTTTCGATATACCATCCCCTTTTCTGACTGAGAACATTCAACCCCCCGAATCCCGAATCATAATGTAAAAGCAAGATCATTCCAAAACTAGAATTTTCTTGGTTATTTATTTTATTAACTTTACTACCCAACATTGACATGTACTATACATTGATCTTTAAAGAGTTTTATTCAAATCCTTCTAGTAGTTTCGGGGGGGGGTGTCCTCCGAAAGGGGTACACATATATCAAATATCGGAAAAACTACTCCAGTTTGCTCCAGTCCTACCTAACATATGAAATCAAACATACACATTCTCTTAAATTATGGTGTTTTAATTAAGCCAAGTACCAACTTAACTTACCCGTGTTACTGAAGATTCATGTTCAAGCCAATTTCATTCATGATCATAATTATGATTCATTGAGTATTAAAATAATAGGTGAAAAAGTTGAGTATTTTGTGTCAAGTTCGTCCCTTCCGTTCCGTCGCACTCCCTCCCTCAACTGTCCACGCACAACTTCAAACTTCAGATTAGGTTTGGTAGTAGGTTTGGTACTAGTATTTAGGGCGCCTTAGAATGGCATGCGTTTAGATTAAATTGTTATGTGTCCTTGTTGTAATTTCAGAAGTGTAATTTACTAAGAAATGTCATTACCAACACTAAAAATCATTGTTCTACATTGTCTATGTGCGATGGACATGCACCATCCTAAATGAACGATAATGACATCGTTTCTAAAATCAGGTCTCGTTATTTCTGCATTTATTTATTGTTGTTTTTGTTCCTATTCATTGCGCACGATTTGACTCTGAAGACACCTACACTACTACACAACATATTTATTGCATGAAATATCCATGCATGAAAAAAGTCATAAAAGTGTCATTAAATAACTAACTTTGACTAATAAAAGTGTACCTACCAATTACCATTTCTTTCCTCATAATAAAGGTGTATATATAAATTGACAATAATATGTCATAATACCTATTCTGGATCTTCAATTGATTTAGTATATTACTTGAGAATTTTCATGAGACCGGAAACACTCATTGCAATGGCAATGATGACACTAAATATGCTGGAATTTAACTTAATTCTTGCATGTTATTGCTAGTTTAGTAAACAATTGAAAAGAAACATTGCATTGGCATTGTTCACATGAGCGTGAGAATTTATTACAAGTGGTCAGCATATGCGTACATGTAAAAAGTTACATTTTATCTAGATATGTTTTCCATGCGATTGATTGTTAATTTGTTAATGATGTCCATCCGTTTGTTCAGAACGATCAAAGGACTTTTAGCTATCGAATTTAGCTAGTTATAGTTTCATCCTCGGTGTCATTTTCATCGGAGTCATTCTCAAGATATTCTTCCGGAATTGCTTGTTTTGGCAATTTTTCCTGCAAAGCCTTCAACCATTTACTTTTGTTCGTATTATAGAGATGCAGCTTTGACAGACTGTGAGAGGATAGCATAGGTTTGATGAAGTTAAATCCAAATGAGAATATCCATGGGGCTGTAATACAAAAAGTTACTAAATGCGCATTCAATACTACAAGAATTACTTGCATATCTTAACTTATGTGCAAACACAAAATTATGTGCAAACACAATAGATATAAGAACTCTACCATACCAAAATTAATCAATGTACTGAATACTGAATTCGATAAGCCC